>CM060308.1:11813400-11815900 GCA_030674185.1 Monoplex corrugatus | reverse complement strand
AAGATAAACAGAAAAAGTATGAAAACTGTTATATGAATTTTGAAATTAGCAAAACACTTAAGCAGTTTCCTGCCAGCAGAAGTATACAATCCCTTATGTGTAGGTGGAAACTTGATGCATTTAAAACCAAATACACCAGGAATATAGTGTGTGTGTGTGTGTGGAAAGAAGACAACACATAGTCATATTCTTTCATGCGTTCGGGTGAAACGACATATTCCTACACTATCTAAGACAGTTTCTGATATATTTGCCTCACCATCCTTAACATATGCATTTTTTGTTAGCCTGTCAAAAAGTCTATAGCAAATTATCTTTAACACGCCGTTATTTCACTTGTTCAATATTATGGTTAGCCAATTTTACTGTTTCAATCGTTAATTATGATAACGTCTTGTGATTTTTGTTCCTTCTCGTCTTCGGCACAGTTGTTTTCTGGTTCATTTCTTTTTCCTGAAGATTAACTATTTCCAAGTTCTTCACTCCTTTTTTTTTTTAGGTCTAGAATCACTTAAGTGAATAGACATTAAATGAAAGACCAACCAACATACACATACACATACACACAAATACACACACATACACACACATAATGTGTAATGTTTCATTTTCTTTTTTTATGCTCATATTTTGTATATAGATTAGCAAGGTCTAACTGTATGACAGGTCCGATAGGGCCTTATGCTACTGTCCTTGAGTAATAACGTTTTCTGAAGTCTGATTTCTCTCTCTCTCTGTCTCTGTCCTGTGTGGTCTCTGTCTCTCTGTCTCTGTGTGTGTACTGTCTCTCTCTATCTATCTCTCCTGTCTCCTGCTCTGTCTCTCTCTGTCTCTCTGACTCTCTCTCTCTCTGTCTCTCTCGCTCCTCTGTCTCTCTCTGTCTCTGTCTCTCTGTTTATGTCTGTCTGTCTGTCTCTCTGTCTGCTTCTCTTCTCTCTCTCTCTCTCCTGTCTGTCTATCTATCTGTCCGTCTATCTCTCTCCTCCACCGCTTCTATCTATCGTCACACACACACACAACCACACACACACACCCACACACACACAGTCACACACACACACCACACAAACATACACAAACACACACACAACACACAACAACACAACACATACACACACACGCACACACACAAAATACACACAAACACACACACAACATACACAAGCACACACACACACACTCACACACATACACAAGCACACACACACACAACTCACACACACCACACAACACACACACACACACACACACACACACTAATGCTAACACTATCACTAACAGTAACACCTACACATACCTCGCTCTGGTCGATATGAACAAAGTTCAATTTTTAACAGGAAACTGAAAAAAAAAAGGCGACATCAATAAATCACTATTTCTGTGATGCATGGACGAGATATGAATATATAAGATGTTACTAAAACTTTGGTCGGGTCCAACTTTGGGGAATGTAATACGGATGTGTTCTATATTTGGACGATGTGGAGAGAAAGAGAGAGAGAGAGAGAGAGAGAGGAGAGAGAGAGACGAGAGAAAGAGAAAGAGGAGAGGAGAGAGAGAGAAAGAGAAGAGAGAGAGAGAGAAAGAGAGAGGAAGCTGAGAAAGAGAGAGAAAGAGTGAGAAAGAAAGAGAGAGAGCAGAGAGAAGAGAAAGAGAGTGAAGAGAGAAGGAGAGAGAAAGAGAGGAGAGAGAGAGCAGAGCAGAAAGAAGACATGACACAGACAGAGAGGAGAGAAAGTAGAGAGAGAACGAGAGAGAGAGACAGACAGAGAGAGACAGACAGACAGAGAGAGAGAGACAGAAGAGACAAGAGAGAGAGAGAGTGTGGTGTGTGTGGTCTATGTGTGTGTGTGTAAATGTGTGTGTGTGTATGCGTGTGTGTATGTGTGTACATGTATGTGTATATGTGTCTGTAGTGTTTGTGTGTTGTGTGTGTTGTGTGATGGTTGTGAGTATGTGAGTGTGTGTTTGTGTGTAGTGTGTGTGTGTGTGTGTGTGTAATGTGTGTCTGTGTATGTGTGCAAGTGTCGTGTGTGTGTGTTGTGTAATGTGTGTTTGTGTGTGGTGAGTGTGTGTGATGTGTGTATGTGTGTGGTATTGTGTATGTGTTTGTATATGTATGTGTATGTGTGTGTATGTGCCTGTGCGTGTGTGTATAAGTACATGTGTGTGTTTTGTGTGAGCATATGTTTTGATGTGTGTTCTTGTGTGTGCGTTTGTGTGTTTGCTACGTATGTGGATGTGTGAGTATTGTTATGTATGTATGAATACATGTGTGTATATGCATGTGTGTATATGCATGTGTGTATGTCTGTCTGTCTGTCCTGTCTGTCCATCTGTATGTATGTATGTATGATGTATGTATATATGTATGTATGTATGTATGTATGTACGTATGTATGCACGTACGTAGGTACGTATGTCTGTATGTATATACGAATGTATGTATTTTTTTTATCTATGCTTGTATCTATGTGCAATGCCTATCAATTAACATCAG
>CM060308.1:11803400-11808400 GCA_030674185.1 Monoplex corrugatus | reverse complement strand
TGGCTTTTGTTTTTTTTCAGTTCCTTCCTTCTGCCATGGAGCCTGGTGGTCACAGGAGTGGTAGTGGCCACTCCCTTTCCTCCCGTCGTCCTTTGCGCTACCAGACAGATATTTAGACAATTGTGACTTTTCTCGACTGGCGCACAGTCTAAATCATACACAGCCATAATTGTCTTTTTAGGGTAACACAGATACACATGTCATTTACATGTAACAAAGATTATTCCAGTGGTAGGCTGATAAAATACCAGTATAAAATATAGACTAGGTAAAACATAGTCTAGGTAGGGTCTCAGGACCTGGCCAGCTCATGGGTTTATGTGCAGGCTTAAGGTTTGTGCCACGGTCACCATACACGTGGCACCTGTGACGTTAGTGCGTATGGAATTCGTTCCGAACGCGGAAACGTCATCTTGAGAAACTGAAACTGAATGCCAAACAGACGGGAACGTGGCCTTTGCGAAATACATTTGTTCTTCGCGAAGGCCGTGACGGGAGGGACCTCCATTAGCTGAGGGACGATCCTGTTAAGGTACAGATCTGGTGCTGTTGCACCTTGTAGGGACCTTCATTAGCTGAGGGACGATCCTGTTAAGGTACAGATCTGGTGCTGTTGCACCTTGTAGGGACCTCCATTAGCTGAGGGACGATCCTGTTAAGGTACAGATCTGGTGCTGTTGCACCTTGTAGGGACCTCCATTAGCTGAGGGACGATCCTGTTAAGGTACAGATCTGGTGCTGTTGCACCTTGTAGGGACCTCCATTAGCTGAGGGACGATCCTGTTAAGGTACAGATCTGGTGCTGTTGCACCTTGTAGGGACCTCCATTAGCTGAGGGACGATCCTGTTAAGGTACAGATCTGGTGCTGTTGCACCTTGTAGGAACCTCCATTAGCTGAGTGAGGATCCTTTTAAGCCACAGATCTGGTGCTGTTGCACCTTGTAGGGACCTCCATTAGCTGAGGGACGATCCTGTTAAGGTACAGATCTGGTGCTGTTGCACCTTGTAGGGACCTCCATTAGCTGAGTGAGGATCCTTTTAAGCCACAGATCTGGTGCTGTTGCACCTTGTAGGGACCTCCATTAGCTGAATGAGGATCCTGTTAAGGTACATATCTGGTGCTGTTGCACCTTGTAGGACCTCCATTAGCTGAGTGAGGATCCTGTTAAGGTACAGATCTGGTGCTGCTGCACCTTGTAGGACCTCCATTAGCTGAATGAGGATCCTTTTAAGCCACATATCTGGTGCTGTTGCACCTTGTAGGGACCTCCATTAGCTGAATGAGGATCCTGTTAAGGTACAGATCTGGTGCTGTTGCACCTTGTAGCACCTCCATTAGCTGAGGGAGGATCCTGTTAAGGTACAGATCTGGTGCTGTTGCACCTTGTAGGACCTCCATTAGCTGAATGAGGATCCTGTTAAGGTACAGATCTGGTGCTGTTGCACCTTGTAGGACCTCCATTAGCTGAGTGAGGATCCTGTTAAGGTACATATCTGGTGCTGTTGCACCTTGTAGGACCTCCATTAGCTGAGTGAGGATCCTGTTAAGGTACAGATCTGGTGCTGTTGCACCTTGTAGGACCTCCATTAGCTGAGTGAGGATCCTGTTAAGGTACAGATCTGGTGCTGCTGCACCTTGTAGGACCTCCATTAGCTGAGGGAGGACCCTGTTAAGGTACAGATCTGGTGCTGTTGCACCTTGTAGGACCTCCATTAGCTGAATGAGGATCCTGTTAAGGTACAGATCTGGTGCTGCTGCACCTTGTAGGACCTCCATTAGCTGAGGGAGGACCCTGTTAAGGTACAGATCTGGTGCTGTTGCACCTTGTAGGACCTCCATTAGCTGAGTGAGGATCCTGTTAAGGTACAGATCTGGTGCTGCTGCACCTTGTAGCACCTCCATTAGCTGAGGGAGGACCCTGTTAAGGTACAGATCTGGTGCTGTTGCACCTTGTAGGGACCTGGATGGTAGACCACCATTCTCGCCAGGTGGAGATGGTGCATGAAAACGTCTGCATAGATTGCATGGTACCATGGATTGTTAGAAGGCACCTGCAGGCTGGTACCTCTGACTTCAGTCCTGTTATATTGCATGGTACCATGGTTTGTTAGAAGACGCTTGCAGGCTTGGTACCTCTGACTTCAGCCCTGTTATATATTTTATGGTACCATGGTTTGTTAGAAGGCACCTGCAGGCTTGGTACTTCTGACTTCAGCCCTGTTATACTGCATGGTACCCTGGTTTGTTAGAAGGCACCTGCAGGCCTGGTACTTCTGACTTCAGCCCTGTTATATTGCATGGTACCATGGTTTGTTACAAGACGTCTACAGGCCTGGTATCTCTGACTTCAGCCCTGATATGTTGCATGGTACCATGGTTTGTCAGAAGGTGCCTGCAGGCTTGGTACCTGTGATTCAACTCTCCAGATTTTTTTAAAGTGGTTTCTGCGTCGCCCTTACTCATAGCCACAACACCTACATTGTGATCGCAAGGGGCCAGGGTTGTAAGTGGCTGTTAATCGCCTGATGTATTCATTATCGGACACAAGGACTTGAAGGAGTACACCTTTTTCAGATGTGGCCTTGCAAAGTACCATTCCGCTCTGTCTCGATACAAACCATCACTAGTCGATCCGAGACAGTAGTCTTCCGGACAAGCGTGATTCATTTTGAAGCTAACCTCCACATCCGAAGGCCATTCACCACACACATCCACCACCTGGTTGGGCATGGCCGCCCCAGTAACAGTTTTGGGGGAGGATTTCCCTGAATAACAAAAGACAGTCTCAGAGACAACAAAATGGAATGAGATTGTGCATCATCATCATCATCAGGAGCCCTGCCGCATGGCGTTGGCGATCATGGACTTCCATTTGTCCCCATCTCTCGTTGCCCCTAGCATCTTCCCCACCCTCCTCGTCCCCAGCCACTCTGCAAGTCCGTCCAGTATTTTCTCCCTGGGTCTACCCGGTGCTCTCTTTCCCTCCAGCTTTCCAGTTGTGACCAGGTGCTCCAAATCCCCCTTCCTCATAAAATGGCCTATAAATGTTGTCTGTCTTTTCCTAATCTTCCTTATGAGTGATCTACTTGTGTCTGCCTGCATCAAGATTGTCTCGTTTGTTTTCTTTGGTGTCCATGGAACTCTCAACATTCTTAGAAACCACATCTGTGTATGTGATCAACAGAACAATACAAAGTCAATGTGTCTGTTTATTTTATGTGAGATCCTATCTGTTGAAGAAACCTTCAGTCCATTATTGTTGACGTCAGAAGGTGAACAGTCAGTTTAAAAGTGTTGGGGAATACTGTTTGTATGATGAAAGAACGTAACAAATTTAAATGGCTTGAAGTCTTCGTTTCAACCCTTGGACTCTCACGGTCCATCCATCAACTGCAAAAAAAACTTTGATTTCCTCACCCTATCCACCAGTCTCCTGCAGGAAGCTGGTAGACAGGGTTAGGGAGTCAATGGGCGACGTTTTTGCTTTGCTAGCATGGTTGAAAACAAACGAGACAGTCTTGATGGAGGCAGACACAAGTAGATCACTCATACGGAAGATTGGGAAAAGACAGGCAACATTTATAGGCCATTTTATGAGGAAGGGGGATTTGGAGCACCTGGTCACAACGGGAAAGCTGGAGGGAAAGAGAGCACCAGGTAGACCCAGGGAGAGAATGCTGGACGGACTTGCAGAGTGGCTGGGGATGAAGAGGGTGGGGGAGATGCTGGGGGCAACGAGAGATAGAGATGTTTGGAAGTCCATGGTCGCCAACGCCATGCGGCAGGGCACTTGATGATGATGATGATGATGATCCACCAGTGTCCTGCAGGAAACTGGTGGACAGGGTGAGGGAGTCAATGGGTTAAGTTCTGCTTCGCTAGCATGATTGACAATGCAGGAAGCTGGTGGACAGGTGAGGGAGTCAATAAGTGACGTTTTTGCTTTGCTAGCATGATTGACAATGCAGGAAGCTGGTGGACAGGGTGAGGGAGTCTAAGAGTGAAGTTTTTGTTTTGCTAGCATGGTTGACAATGCAGGAAGCTGGTGGACAGGGTGAGGGAGTCAATAAGTGACGTTTTTGCTTTGCTAGCATGGGTGACAATGCAGGAATGCAGGAAGCTGGTGGAGAGGGTGAGGGAGTCAATAAGTGAAGTTTTTGCTTTGCTAGCATGGGTGACAATGCAGGAATGCAGGAAGCTGGTGGACAGGGTGAGGGAATCAAAGGGTTAAGTTTTTGCTTTACTAGCATGGTTGACGATGCAGGAAGCTGGTAAACAGGGTGAGGGAATCAAAGGGTTAAGTGTTTGCTTTGATAGCATGGTTGACAATGCAGGAAATTGGTAGACAGGGTGAGGGAGTCAAAGGGTTAAGTTTTTGCTTTGCTAGCATAGTTGACAATACAGGATGCTGGTGGACAGGGTGCGGGAGTCAAAGGGTTAAGTTTTGCTTTGCTAGCATGGTTGACAATGCAGGAAGCTGGTGGACAGGGTGAGGGAATCAATAGGTGACGTTTTTGCTTTGCTAGCATGGGTGACAATGCAGGGTGCGGGAATCAAAGGGTTGATGGTCATGCTTAAAGCCCATGAGAATGATAATTTTTCGAAGTTTGCAGTTTGGATTTTTTTACCAAGAGGGTTTTATCACAGTCAGAAAATTCCATAATCATGCGTTACACTCAAATTTTCCAGCAGTTATCTGGCAGATTCTCTGAGTCTTCACAAAATCCATGCTCTGGCAAGGTCTTGGACTCAGGGGCTGGACAGGGGACAGCAAAGATAACAGACGACAGTCCTGATGGATGCAGACACAAGAAGATCATTCATAAAAAAGATTAGGAAAAGACAAAGGAAATAAGAGGGAAGCAGGGAGAATTTTTAAATATCAACTAAGTAACATAACTCTTGAGAGTCACGGAGTTATCTCCCATGTAGAATTTCTCTAACCCAACACAAAGGAAGCAGGGAGAATTTTAAATATCAACTAAGTAACATAACTCT
>CM060308.1:11775900-11780900 GCA_030674185.1 Monoplex corrugatus | reverse complement strand
ATGAGAATGATAGATAAAGTATGATGATGATGGATGATGGATGATTGTGATGTGGTGATGATGATGATGATGATGTGAGATGAATGATGATGAAGAGATGAGATGAGATGATGATGATAGAGATGATGATGAAGATGATGATGAGATGATGTGATGATGATGATGATGATATGATGATGATGATGATGATGATGAGATGATGATGATGTGATGATGATGATGATGATGATGATAGATGATGATGATGATATCAAGAACTGACCTCAGACTACACAGCCTGGTGCCGAGGAGCTACTTTCTAGAACACTCTACACGAAATCTGAGACAGGATGCCATTTCTCAACATTCAAGGTGCGACATTTAAAATAGTGCTGTTAGTGGTTATGTTTAGCAGTGTGTTATTTAAGTACACAGTCCCCAAACCATCAAGTGGCCTTCCTGTTGATGCTGTCTGTTGTGTTTAGCCAGTTGTTATTTAAGTACACATTCACAAACACACAAGTGGCCTTCCTGTTTGGATGCGTCTTGTTGTGGTTTTTAGCCAGTGTGTTATTTAAGTACACATGTCACAAACCATCAAGTGACCTTCCTGTTGATGCTGTCTTGTCGTGTTTAGCCAGTGTGTTATTTAAGTACAGATGTCACAAACCATCAAGTGGCCTTCCTGTTGATGCTGTCTGGTTCGTGTTTAGCCAGTGTGTTATTTAAGTACACATGTCACAAACCATCAAGTGACCTTCCTGTTTGATTCTGTTTGTTGTGTTTAGCCAGTGTGTTATTTAAGTACTCATGTCACAAACCATCAAGTGACCTTCCTGTTTGATTCTGTTTTGTTGTGTTAGCCAGTGTGTTATTTAAGTGCAGATGTCACAAACCATCAAGTGGCCTTCCTGTTTGATGCTGTCTGGTTGTGTTTAGCCAGTGTGTTATTTAAGTACTCATGTTCACAAACCATCAAGTGGCCTTCCTGTTTGATGCTGTCTGGTTTGTTTAGCCAGTGTGTTATTTAAGTACCACGGTCAAGTCGGATAGATGTATCCGCTACTGGTAACCTGGAACCCAGTACTACCTGTCATAGGGTCGAATTGCTGGCGACTAAACCAGCAACCCCACCAGTCCTCTCAGGAGGATGGTGAGGAGGGTGGTAGAAACCCTGGTGGAAAAAATTAGATCCATTAAAGGGCGCCAGCTCTGGAGAGCTACCCGCGGCCATCTAGCTAAGGGAGTAAACCCTGACAGTAAATCCGGTGTGGGGCCCCTAAGGCGGTTGGATGGCAAACTTTGTCACTTTCCGGCAGCTCCTGCGGCCGCGTTGGCACCAAAACGTAACAGCCCTGCTGTTCCTTTGGATCTTTCAGCGAGGTGGAGAGGGGGGACAAGTTGCATGGGCAACAGCCTGTCTTCCATATTACACTGCCCAGGCTTACATCCGTCCATTCATCCACAAACACTCTGCACCTACGACCTGGAGAGGACACTCCAGCCTCGCTACTAACACTAGTGTCGGCACAACACGGGAAGCAACAGATACCAGTGATAAGTCATTGCTCAACTGGCGTAGAGCTGACGCCAGGGGTTGCTTTTGACTGTGGGAGAGACCTTCGTGTCTTACTGGACAGCTACCGCCCGCCTAAGCTGGGCAGCCCCCAGCCAGTTAGGTGCTGTCCCGCCACGGCCTGCCTTCTTCATGGGTGCATGAAGATTAGGAGAAAATCTGACAAGCAGGTCGTTAATTACCGCACCAAACAAAAAGAAAAATTCAAATTCAAGAAACGGATCAGGAAAAGGATCAGCAGTGAAACTGGGCTGTTGGAATGTCCGAACAATGATGCCTGGGCTCTCCCAAGATCTGCAAGACATCAGCGACACCAGAAAAACCGCCGTCATAAACAGCGAACTAAAGAGGCTCAATGTGGACATTGCCACTCTGCAGGAAACACGGCTGGCTGACTCAGGAACACTAAACGAAAGGGACTACACCTTCTTCTGGCAAGGAAAGAGTTATGATGCCCCAAGAGAGCACGGAGTAGGCTTTGCAGTAAGGAACAGCCTGCTGAACATGATTGAACCAGGCAGCGGCGGTTCAGAACGACTCTTGACTCTCCGCCTCAACACCACCGAAGGCTATGTCACTCTCATCAGCGTTTATGCCCCAACTCTGTCCGCCTCTCCAGACACCAAGGATGAGTTCTACGAAAATCTTGCATCAACCATAAGGAACATCCCCAGGACAGAACAACTTGTTCTCCTGGGCGACTTCAACGCCAGAGTGGGTGCAGACAATGACTCATGGCCCTTCTGCCTCGGTTCCTTTGGAGTGGGGCAAATGAATGAGAATGGACAGCGACTGCTTGAGTTTTGCGCCTGCCATGAACTGTGCATCGCCAACTCCTTCTTCAAGACGAAGCCTCAGCACAAAGTCTCCTGGAGGCATCCCCGCTCAAAACATTGGCACCAACTGGATTTGATCCTAGTAAGACGTGCCGCTATCAAAAACGTTCTCCACACTCGCTCTTATCACAGCGCAGACTGCGACACAGACCACTCTCTGGTATGTTGCAAGATCAGGCTACAACCAAAGAAGTTCCACTGCTCAAAGAAACAAGGGAACCCTCGCATTGACGTCAGCAAGATGTCTCAGCCAGATCTTGTAGAACAGTTCGCAGAGGCCTTTCAGAGAGAATACGATGCATTGCAGCCCAGAGACTCTGCCACTGAGAGATGGGAAACGCTACGAGACACCATGCACCGCATTGCTATGGCCACCTTTGGAAGAAAACTGTGAAGTCCCACGACTGGTTTGAGGCCAAATCATCAGAGATGACTCCCACTGTTGAGGCCAAGCGTGCCGCACTCACCAAGTATAAGCGGTCACCCAGTGAGAAGAACCTGCAAATCCTCAGGGCTGCCAGAAGTAAGGTTCAGCTTAATGCCAGGCGCTGCGCAAACGAGTACTGGACAGAGCTCAGCGAAGAGATACAGAGTGCTGCTGAAAGAGGCAACATCCGAGGAATGTATGTTTGGCATCAAAAGGCACTGGGACCAACACAGAGCAAGATCGCCCCCCTCAAATCCTCCACTGGGGAAGTAATCAGCAATCCTAGCCAACAGATGGAAAGATGGGCGGAACACTACTCCGACCTCTACTCCACACAGAACATGGTGTCCCCCTTAGCCCTCGATGCCATCAAGTGCATGCCGGTAATGGAAGAACTTGATGCAGAGCCAACTGCGGACGAACTCAGCAAGGCCATTGTTAGCCTGGCATCAGGGAAGGCACCTGGCAACGACGGAATTCCCCCAGACCTCATCAAGCACTGCAATACTTCTCTTCTGCACCCTTTGCACGCAGTTCTCTGTCAGTGTTGGAATGAGGGAGCTGTACCACAGGACATGAGGGACGTCAAGATCGTCACCCTGTACAAAAACAAGGGCGAAAGGAGCGACTGCAACAACTACAGAGGTATATCGCTCCTCAGCATTGTTGGCAAAGTCTATGCTCGGGTCCTCCTAATCCGCCTGCAGAAACTGGCTGAACGCGTCTACCCGGAATCACAGTGTGGTTTTCGAGCAGAGAGATCCACGGTAGACATGGTCTTCTCCCTTCGCCAAATCCAGGAGAAGTGCAGAGAGCAGCGGATGCCCCTGTATGTGGCATTCATTGACCTCACCAAGGCCTTTGACCTAGTCAGCAGAGATGGCCTTTTCAGGGCTCTCCGAAAAATCGGCTGCCCCCCCCCCCAAACTGCACAGCTTAATTGAGTCCTTCCACTCAAACATGAAAGGGATGGTGCAGTTCAACGGAAACCTCTCCAAGCCCTTCGACGTACGCAGCGGTGTGAAATAAGGCTGTGTCCTGGCCCCAACCCTCTTTGGAATCTTCTTCGCTCTCCTCCTGAGGCATGCGTTCAGCACAGCGCAAGAAGGGATCCACCTGCGGACCAGATCAGATGGCAGGCTCTTCAACCTCGCCCGCCTCAGAGCAAGGACAAAGGTCCGTGAAGCCCTCATCAGAAACATGCTATTTGCCGACGATGCCGCAGTTGTGACCCATACTCAGCGGGACTTGCAGTCACTAATGGACCGCTTCTCCCAGGCCTGCAAAGATTTTGGTCTGACCATCAGTCTTAAGAAGACAAACGTCCTGGGCCAAGACACGCCATCTCCACCAGCCATCACCATTGATGACTACGAGCTTGAAGCCATCCATCAATTCACATATCTTGGGTCCACCATCACCGATAACCTCTCCCTTGACACAGGTCGACAAGAGGATCGGGAAGGCAGCCACAACACTAGCCCGCCTCACACAAAGGGTGTGGACAAATCCCAAGCTGACCACAAAGACAAAGATGGCTGTATACAACGCCTGTGTCCTCAGCACCTTACTGTATGGCAGCGAGGCGTGGACCACGCATGCTCATCAGGAGAAAAGGCTCAATACCTTCCCCTGAGAAGCCTACGGCGCATACTTGGCATTTCCTGGCAAGACAAGGTGACCAACACCGAAGTCCTAACCTGCGCTGGCCTCCCAACCATGCATACCATGCTGAGACAGCGTCGGCTGCGCTGGTTGGGCCACGTTCGCCGCATGGAAGATGGTCGCTATCCCAAAAGACATCCTTTATGGTGAGCTTGCCACAGGGCAGAGAAACATTGGCCGCCCACAGCTGAGATACAAAGACGTTTGCAAGGTGACATGAAGGCGCTTGAGATCAACACTGAGTCCTGGGAGGACCTCGCAGACGACCGCAACAGCTGGAGAACTACTCTCAAGAAACAGCTGCGGATTGGTGAGGACAAACTGTCAGCTGCTGCAGCAGAAAAGCGAGTTCGCAGAAAAGGGATGACAGCCAACAGACCAGAATCAGCATACACAGCGACCGCTGCGACAGAGACTGCCTCTCTCGCATTGGTCTGTACAGTCACAGGCGACGCTGTTTGGATCAAGCAGACAGCCATCTAGACATTAGAACGGATGTACTTTGTCCATGGTCAGC
>CM060308.1:11768400-11770900 GCA_030674185.1 Monoplex corrugatus | reverse complement strand
TTTTCATCTTTTTGAATGCTGTTATGGCTTGGCCGATTCTGCTGGCTACAACTGCCGTCTGGTGAAATGATCGTTCCTAGGTATTTAAACTTGATCAACCTGTCTCAAGGTTGTGTCGTTTGCTGTTATTTTGCGTGAGGATTTCATGTTTTTACTGATCACCATGACTTCAGTCTTCTTGCTGAATAGTATATATATTTTCTGGAAACTCTATGCCATAATTTTCCTCTTTACTACACTGTTTCTCCCTTGCTATTTTTTTTCTAACTCTTAGTCATGTTCTTCCTTGCTGGCCCATTCACCTGTATGTTTTCCATAAAGCCTTCCGTACTTTCAAGTTTGATAACTGGGTACATCTATGTAGCTGCATTTTTGTCTAAGGATATGTAACGAGCAAAAACAGTTAACGGTAATTCAGGTCACGTTTATATATGTATGATTGTACTCATGTTTATATATTTATACTCTTTTTTTCTTAAACTCTGATGGTGATAAATTGGACGGAATGGTCAAGCCAGGGGCATCACCTTAGATTCTACGCGAATTATGTGTACTTAATGTTTCCCAATTTATCCCCAATGGAGTATCATACGTTTTGAGGCGGTTATAGTCCTGATGTAGCTCTGTTTTGGGCCGGCTTCAAACATATAGCAATAACAGACGGTTATAGATGTAGCTGTTTTGGGCCGGGCTTCAAACATATAGCAATAACAGACGGTTATAGATGTAGTCTGTTTTGGGCCGGGCTTCAAACATATAGCAATAACAGACGGTTATAGATGTAGCTGTTTTGGGCCGGGCTTCAAACATATAGCAATAACAGACGGTTATAGATGTAGCTCTGTTTTGGGCCGGGCTTCAAACATATAGCAATAACAGGCGGTTATAGATGTAGCTCTGTTTTGGGCTGGGCTTCAAACATATAGCAATAACAGACGGTTATAGATGTAGCTCTGTTTTGGGCCGGGCTTCAAACATATAGCAATAACAGGCGGTTATAGATGTAGCTCTGTTTTGGGCCGGCTTCAAACATTTAGCAATAACAGGCGGTTATAGATGTGGCTCTGTTTTGGGCCGGGCTTCAAACATTTAGCAATAACAGGCGGTTATAGACGTAGCTCTGTTTTGGGCCGGGCTTCAAACATATAGCAATAAGTTTATGAAGTTTGTACTTCAGCGTTAAATTTTTCCTTCGCTTTGGTAATGTTAATTGTTAGTGTTAAGATCTTGTTCCATTTTTATATTTACCCGCTTACTCATGTCTCATATTCTGTCTCCCCTCTGCCCCCAATCCAACTCGCCCATCTCCCATCCTCCATTTTCCCCCTGTCTAATATCACTCATAGTGAACAGACGTTAAATCAAAGAACGAACTTAGTATAATATAGCTTTGCTCTCTGTTCCTCCCCTACCTGTCTGTCATGTTATGTCATTGTATCTCTTCGAGTTTGAACGTTTCTTTTTATCTTAAGATTTTGTTTCTCCGCGTCGAAATAAATTCCATATACACTGACATAGCCCTACGTCCTGGTAATGTCTTCAGGGCCACTTAGCGTATATAGCATATATATATATTTATATTTGTCAGTGAGACTAATAAATCAATGAATTGATTTAGGCTGTGTTGTAGTAACAAGTGTATCTCCATACCGCCGTGATCGTAAATGAAATGAAAATTTTCACAAAACGCAATAAGTAATTGTTTTTAAACTTGGAAAACGGACATCCAGCCCCACCCCACCCCTTTCATTAGGAACTGACGGCACCGTCAGCTTACACAAGCACTTAAAACCTATACTGGATTACAACATTGGAGAGATCTGTTGATTTCCTAGGCCCCACCCCTTGAAGACCAGTTGGCCTTCTTGCCTTTCTGAAGTCTTGGTTGAAAAACCAAATTGAATACGAATATGAATTTGAAGCGAGGGAGAGAGGATGGGCGCTGTCCTCGAGGTGCTGGTCATTGGAAAAGTTGAGGTCTCTGCCACCTCACTCCCTACGACCCCAGAGTTATGACATTATCAGAAGTTGAGGTCTCTGCCACTTCACTCCCCTATGACCCCAGGGTTATGGTACTATCTAGGTAGGACCTCAGGACCTGGCCAGCTCCTGGGTTTATGTGCAGGCTTCAGGCTTGTGTCGTGATCATTCTGGATCTTCTCCATCACATGGCACTTGTGACGTTAGTGCATATGGAATTCATTCCGAGAGCGGAGACGTCATCTTGAGAAACTGAAACTAGATTACAACGGTACGTCTTCCATCCGCTGCCTAAGGATACCTACTGTAGTCGATCCTGAAGCCAACCCTGGCCCTGGCCCAAACCTGAAAGAGCTGGAAACTGGCCTTAGTATAAGGCTAGCCCTCAGTTGTGTTTTTGTGTTGGGAACGAAAACGTTTCCTGCCAAAAGTGAATTCAACAGCTTGGATTTCCCGCATAGGTACAACGTAATCTGCCCTAGTTGTAATCCTAACTCAACCTTAACCTGTCCCAAACTCT
>CM060308.1:11755900-11763400 GCA_030674185.1 Monoplex corrugatus | reverse complement strand
ACCTGTACAATAACCACACACACCAACAACGTACAATAACCACACACACCAACAACCCGTACAATAACCACACACACACCAACAACCTGTACAATAACCCACACACACATACCACACCAACAACCTGTACAATAACCACACACACCAACAACCTGTACAATAACACACACACCAACAACCCGTACAATAACCACAACACACCAAACACACCGTACAATAACCACACACACACCAACAACCGTACAATAACCACACACACCAACAACCCGTACAATAAACACACACACACATAACCACCACAACCGTACAATAACACACACCCAACAACCCGTACAATAACCACACACACCAACAACCTGTACAATAACCACACACACCCAACAACCCGTACAATAACCACACACACACCAACAACCCGTACAATAACCACACACACCACAAAAACCGTACAATAACCACCACACACCAACAACCCTACAATAACCAACACACCAAAAACCACAATACCACACACACCAACAACCTACAATAACACCACACAAAAACCCTACAATAACCACACACACCAACAACCCTGTACAATAACCACACACACCAACAACCGTACAATAACCACACACACCAACAACCTACAATAACCACACACACAACAACCGTACAATAACCACACACACCAACAACCGTACAATAACCACACACACCAACAACCGTACAATAACCACACACACCAACAACCTGTACAATAACCACACACACCAACAACCCGTACAATAACCACACACACCAACAACCCTACAATAACCACACACACCAACAACCCGTACAATAACCACACACACCAACAACCCGTACAATAACCACACACACCAACAACCCGTACATAACACACACACCAACAACACATACCAACACCACAATAACCACACACACCAACAACCTACAATAACCACACACACACCAACACCCTGTACAATAACCACACACACCAACAACCCTACAATAACCACACACACCAACAACCCTGTACAATAACCACACACACCAACAACCCGTACAATAACCACACACCCACAACCCTAACACACCCTACAATAACCACACACACCAACAACCGTACAATAACCACACACACCAACAACCGCTACAATAACCACACACACCAACAACCTGTACAATAACCACACATACCAACAACCCGTACAATAACCATACACACCAACAACCCGTACAATAACCACACACACCAACAACCCGTACAATAACCACACACACACCAACAACACGTACAATAACCACACACACACCAACAACCCGTACAATAATCACACACCAACAACACGTACAATAACCACACACACACCAACAACCCGTACAATAATCACACACACCAACAACCCGTACAATAAGCACACACACCAACAACCCGTACAATAACCACACACACCAACAACCCATACAATAACCACACACACCAACAACCCGTACAATAACCACACTCAATCTTCTATCCACAGACCAAGACCAAACTTCCCAGGGATCAGAAGACGATGGACGCCGCCGTCGGCCCGTCGTGAACGTCCGACACCTGGAGGACCAGACGATCACCTTCCATCACCCCAGCGACAAGACCGTACAGGACAGTCAGAAGGATGAGGCCGAGCTGAAAGCTCACCTGGACAGTTTTATGAAACCTCCACAATCCTCTGGAGCTGCCTCCGCTGAACTACTGAATTGGCAGAAGCGGGCGAGTTCTCCTTGGAGGAAGATAAAATGTGAGTGTTGGGGTGGGTGGGTGGGGGGGGGGGGCTATGGAGGAGGTGTGTTTATGCGGAAGTCGGTGGGAAAGATTATGGGTCATTGACATTGACATTATCGCCCCAAAAGTTGGAGCAGCATCTTCTGCAGAATTGTTCGAGCAGAGGGCTTTGTGTGTGTCCTTATGTATGCTTATATTTGTATTCAGGTGTGTTTTTTAAATCTCCCCTGTTCGATAAATCGGACGGAATGGTCCTACGCCGTGGGCATGTCCGTAGATTATGTGCGCGAATGCATTGATATGTGTACTTAATTTTCTTTTCTTTTTTTTTTTTCTTCAAGTTTTGTTTGAAGCGGTTATAGCCCTGATATGGCTCTGCGCAGTCGGCTGGGCTTTAAACAACATTAAAAGTAAAGTAAATGCCCCGATATGCGCTCTTAAGTACTCTACACAAGACAGTAGAGCTATCCTGCATATAGACTAGGTAAAACATAGTCTAGGTAGGGCCTCGGGACCTGGCCAGCTCATGGGTTTATGTGCAGGCTTAAGGCTTTGCCATGATCACCATACACATGGCACCTGTGACGTTAGCGCATATGGAATTCGTTCCGAGCGCGGAGACATCTTTAGAAACAGAAAGAGGCACACAGAGTGGTAATAGCAGACGAACAAATTTACGATAGCGGCCAGAAATGACAGGGCCACTCAGGGCCTATTTCCGTTGGTGTAGGCAGCTCCAGATAGTTGCATGCGTTTTGATCCAATTAAGGCGGCCAGTAACGACTATTCAATCACGGAGTCAGACCGAGAGAGGGCGCCGGTTAGCTCATCACCATGGTCATTTAAGGGGGCAGACCTACCCAGACCTACCATGATGTATACATCAGACATAATTATGTTCAAAAGTTTTCATCCGATTTCCTTGATATTTGGCACACATATAGCAGGGACAGGTACCTATAGCCGGTACTAAAATCTTGCAATTCTGCTTGACAGAAACACTTTTATCAAAAGTTGTATTATAATTTTTTTTATTAAAATTATTCTAAAGATTGGTGTGATGATTGTACAGACAATAATGACAGTAGAGCTAAGATTTTACTACATGCCATACATACTATACAGATGTGTTTGCTCACTAAATATCAAATTCCTAACATGAATGTATGTGTAGTTATAAGTGTCACAGCATGTACTATATTTTTTCATTTTCGGGAGAACAATTTTAAATTAATTTTTGTCAACTTTTCATAACTCAGACACCAACAAAGATATTCAATCCAAAGAATACTGTCTGAGGTATCTTCTTGCCAAATATCATGGTGATTGGTTAATTAGAACTGAAACACTGAACATCACAATCTTAGTAACCAAATCTGGGAATGTCTGCCTCCTTAACGACAGCCCCCTTGAACCACTGACACCAAAGACCACAACTGGTATTCACATAGGGCATGTACGCGGTAGAAGCCCAGACTGAGGTCACCTTTAGGCTCTATGACACGTATTCTTGATATCCTGTCTTTCCCCGTTCTGTCCTTGTATTTTTAACTAAGCAACATAACTCTTGAGAGTCACGGAGTTATCTCCCATGTAGAATTTCTCAAACCCAACACAGTTTGCGCAACCCATTCAGCTAGCATAGACGCAGCCAGAAGGCACAGAATTGCAAGCTCAGAACATTTCATCAAAAAAGGAATGCCCAAGTCTGCCCCTATACCCTGCAACTACACCCACACACAACCACGAGGGAGGAGAGAAATTCGTACAATATATTGGTCTCATGTTCAAGATTGACAGTCTTTTATTCTTGAACTGACCAAACACACACATATAGACAAGACAGAACATATACAGGGTTGCTTCCAAGCATATATGTAACACCAAAGAAAATAAGAGGAAAGCAGGAGAATTTTAAATATTAACTAGTTAATATTAGTTAAAATTCTCCCTGCTTCCCTCTTATTTCCTCTTGGGTTTTTAGCTTGCATCTTTTTTTTTCTTTCTTAAATTGGGAGTCCACATTGTACGGTCTTTTCACCTTCAACTGTTGGTCTTTAACGGGCACTTTATTTCTTTATCTTGACTTCAAAATTATTTAGTTTGGAAAGGTTATGTTTTGGTTTGCTTCTGCGGGAGTGTAACAGGGGAGATGAGACTGTTGATAGGCAGTCAGACGGGATGTCCGGCGTAGTTAAGTTTTGTTGTAATGTCCGGCGCTGCCATGATCTTCCTCTGGCTCTGAAGCCCGAGCGTCTGTTGTTTAAGCTGGAAGGGCTGACTGGTTGACTGGTGTTGTAAGCTGGAAGGGCTGACTGTTGTTGTAAGCTGGAAGGGCTGACTGGTTGACTGTGTTGTAAGCTGGAAGGGCTGACTGGTTGACTGGTGTTGTAAGCTGGAAGGGCTGACTGGTTGACTGGTGTTGTAAGCTGGAAGGGCTGACTGGTTGACTGTTGTTGTAAGCTGGAAGGGCTGACTGGTTGACTGGTGTTGTAAGCTGGAAGGGCTGACTGGTTGACTGGTGTTGTAAGCTGGAAGGGCTGACTGGTTGACTGGTGTTGTAAGCTGGAAGGCTGACTGGTTGACTGGTGTTGTAAGCTGGAAGGGCTGACTGGTTGACTGGTGTTGTAAGCTGGAAGGGCTGACTGGTTGACTTGTGTGTAAGCTGGAAGGGCTGACTGGTTTGAACTGTTGTTGTATAGCTGGAAGGGCTGACTGGTTGACTGTTGTTGTAAGCTGGAAGGGCTGACTGGTTGACTGTTGTTGTAAGCTGGAAGGGCTGACTGGTTGACTGGTGTTGTAAGCTGGAAGGGCTGACTGGTTGACTGTGTTGTAAGCTGGAAGGGCTGACTGGTTGACTGGTGTTGTAAGCTGGAAGGGCTGACTGGTTGACTGTTGTTGTAAGCTGGAAGGGCTGACTGGTTGACTGTTGTTGTAAGCTGGAAGGCTGCTGTTGACTGGTTAGCTGGAAGGTGGTTGACTGTGTAAGCTGGAAGGGCTGACTGGTTGACTTGTTGTAAGCTGGAAGGGCTGACTGGTTGACTGTTGTTGTAAGCTGGAAGGGCTGACTGGTTGACTGTTGTTGTAAGCTGGAAGGGCTGACTGGTTGACTGGTGTAAGTTGGAAGGGCTGGCTGGTTGGTGTAAGTTGGAAGGGCTGGCTGGTTGACTGATGTAAGTTGGAAGGGCTGGCTGGTTGACTGGTGTTGTAAGCTGGAAGGGCTGGTTGGTTGACTGGTGTAAGTTGGAAGAGCTGGTTGGTTGACTGGTGTAAGCTGGAAGGGCTGGCTGGTTGACTGGTGTTGTAAGCTGTAAGGGCTGGCTGGTTGACTGGTGTAAGCTGGAAGGACTGGCTGGTTGACTGGTGTAAGTTGGAAGGGCTGGCTGATGCTGATTGACTGGTGTAAGCTCGAAGGGCTGGCTGGTTGACTGGCATATGGTGTTTTAAGTTGGAAGGGCAGGCTGGTTGACTGGCATTTGGTGTTGTAAGCAGGAAGGGCTGGCTGGTTGACTAGCATCCTGGTCAGGTGACCAAACCACTTGATCCGCTGTCTTGTGATGTAATGGTTGGCATGTGTTCTAACGATCTTCGTTTCTAATCTTTTGGTTTGGTCTTGTCTGACCTTTTAGTCTGTATGTCTCTCTTGTCTGTTGTAGTCTGTCCTCTGTCTGTTGTAGTCTGTGTCTGTCTGTATCTGTCTCTTGCTTTATCTCAGTCTCTCTGATCCATGTCTCTCTCCTGTCTTGTCTGTCTGTCTTTCTCAAACGAAAATGTATGCTGTTTTTCTTTTCTTTCCTCAGGTATTGTCTTGAGTTAATGATGTATTGATGTATTTCAGTTCTAGACAAATATGTACATTAAGAAAGGCAAATGATAGCCATAGCTGACTTTTACCCTAAGAAAACACTCGTTGTGATTGTCATAGTCATAGTACCACAATGATTCTTTTGCAGTCGACGACGACAGAGACGGTAATGAACATGGAAGCCAACCAGAAGACGTTGCTGGACCGTCGTGCGTCATGCAGATGGACACAGATGCCTCAGACCCTGACCAGGACATCCACCTCTACAATCGGGGCAGAGAGGAAGCCGGCAAGCTTGGCCCTGTGGCCATCCAGACCCTGAAGGCAGCGATGGAACCTCGTGTCTGGGTTATGCCAGCTGGAGACGATGGACAGGCCTCCGGTGCTGAGGAGGAACCGCAGGCTGCTGAAGGCTGTGAGGCAGGCGCCGCCCAGAACCCGGTTGGTGCTTTACAACGTGGAGACTTGCCTTCGGGTTCTGCAGAGTCGGGCGGGTTGTCTGAAGGAGCGAAAGGTGGAGTGGGAACCGCCATGAAAGACGAGCCCATGGAGATCGAACATACTGGCGTAGAACCCCCGAAGCCCCAGACAAGCTCAAAGTCCGGGGACTCCAAAAGCGCAGGACCAAGCCAAAAACGAGGTCAAGATGCTCGTGGGAAGCCCAAAAGCCCGGGTAAAGGTAAGAGTTCTCCAGCTAAACCTCCACGTGGTCAAACGCCCAAACAGAAAACGCTGGTCAAATCTAAAGCTGCAGCATCGCCAGCAAGCTCCTCGTCAGCCAGCGCCGTGCAGACCAGTCACGCGAGCCCCAAAGTGTCTAAATCCCCGGCTACAAGCTCAGGGAAGAGCAGCAAGTCAGGATCAGGAGCGTCCCCCAAGGTGGTCAAGATCAGAGAAGTAACAGCCAGTAGCAGAATGAGCACGGTGATCCCAGGCAGGCAGGAAACAAATCCGTCAGGAGACAAGGCTACGGCGTCCTCAATCCCAGCTGGTGATAAACCGGAAGAGTCTGGCATGGGATCCAAGACGGAATCGCTTGAAGAGGGTGTTGGTGGCCAAGAACACTCGGCACCAAGTCTGGGCAAAGCCGAATCCCTGCAGGTTGGTGGCAGCTGTCAGGGGCTGGATGAATTGGGTGCCAGTATTTCCGGTTCCTCCATAGCAGCGTCCAGTACAGCATTGAGTGACACGTCTGGTGCCTCTGTGATGGCGCTGATGGGAGATATTCCTGGTTCATCCATGGCTGACACTCCCGGGTCTGGGCGCGTTAACCCCGTTGGTAAAAGCCAATCTGAGGAGGTTGCCCTTGAGCCAGACTACGAGACCGACAAAGAGGTCTGTGGTTATTTGTATTGACCGTAGTGTGTGTGTGTGTGTGTGTGTGCGTGTGCGTGTGCGTGTGCGTGTGCGTGTGCGTGTGCGTGTGCGTGTGCGTGTGCGTGTGCGTTGCGTGTGCGTGTGCGCGTGCGCGTGCGCGTGCGTGCGCGTGCGCGTGCGCGTGCGCGTGCGCGCGCGTGCGCGTGAGTGTGAGTGTGAGTGTGAGTGTGAGTGTGAGTGTGAGTGTGTGTGTGTGTGTGATGCACACACATGCACGCATACACATATTGAAACCATTTCCTTATAGTGAAAAGACGTTAAATCAAGAACGAACCATTTCCTACACTGACATGCTCTTGTACAGAAGTGTTAGCTGACCACCAGCATCCTGGTCAATCATGCTAACAAAGCAAAAACTTAACCCTTTGACTCTCTCCCCCCACCTTCCTGCAGTTGGTGGATAGGATGCGGGGGTCAAAAGTTTAAGTCTATTCGTGCTCGATGGTAAGCTTTACTTTCAAGCATTTCATAAGTCAGGCCATCGATCAGGGACACGATGACTTGTTAACATTTCTCACGTAGGCTGTCCAGTCCATCTGACCATTCAGTTAAGTTAGGCACA
>CM060308.1:11740181-11747681 GCA_030674185.1 Monoplex corrugatus | reverse complement strand
CGATATTTTTGGTGTTGTTTTTACTGTAGATAACAGGCAGACAGAAAAACAAATTTCCTTGAAAAGAAAAACCACACAGAATAGAAAAAAGGAAAAAGAGGAAAGAATACATGTATTTCTCACACGTACGAATGACAGCGGACTTTGACCCCAGAACCGATCAGTTTCCTGCAGAGCTTTGTCGTCACACAGGTCTCTGAACGACGCAAGTGATCACGCTGTCCTAAAGCCGCTGATCCATTGTGTGAGGAGATTTGCTTAAACAAGCGATCCACATTTTTTTTTTTTGGTTCATCATCATCATCAGGTGCCCTGCCGCATGGCGTTGGCGATCATGGACTTCCATCTGCCTCTATATCTCGTTGCCCCTAGCATCTCCCCCACCCTCCTCGTCCCCAGCCATTCTGCAAGTCCGTCCAGCATTTTCTCCCTGGGTCTACCCGGTGCTCTCTTACCCTCCAGCTTTCCCGTTGTGACCAAATCCCCCTTCCTCATAAAATGGCCTATAAATGTTGCCTGTCTTTTTCTAATCTTCCTTATGAGTGATCTACTTGTGTCTGCCTTCATTAAGACTGTCTCGTTTGTTTTCTTTGCTGTCCATGGAACTCTCAACATTCTTTTTAGAAACCACATCTCTGCTGCCTCAATCTTATTCTGGCTTTGTTTGTTGACTGTCCACGCCTCGCATCCGTACAACAGTATTGGTTCTATAGAACATTCAGGAACTCTCTTCCTGATGTTAATTGATAGGCCTTTGTTGGTAAGAATGCTTGTCATCTTCTTGAATGTTGTTTTGGCTTGGCCAATTCTGCCAGCTATTTCCGATGTGCATCTGCCGTCTGATTAAATGATCGTTCCCAGGTATTTGAATTTATCAACCTGTGTCAAGGTTGTGCCATTTGCTGTTATTTTGCATAAGGGGATTTCATTATTTTTACTGATCACCATGACTTCAATCTTCCTGCTGTTTAGTTCCAACCCCTTACCTTTGCTTTCTTTTTCTAGTATATTCACAAGGTTTTGTAGGTCCCTTTCACTTTCTGCAATTAGCACGGTGTCATCTGCATATGGAATGTTGTTTATCATTTTCCCTCCAACCTTTAATCCAGGGTCTTTGGTTAATGGATTGTTATTCCTTGGACTCCCTCAATCTATCCACCAAACACTATTGATTCAATTGCAGTTTTGTAAGTCCAGACATTTTTTTTCGTATGAGCGGCTCAACGTGTCAAGGTCGTCCCCTGACCTGGAGTGAGGTGGTAGAGACCTCGACGCTCGACGTTTGTGAGATCAGCAGGAGTTGAAAGGTTTAAGGTGATTATCCACTGTACGTATTCAATCTCCTTTTCTTTCATCTGTCTGCTTGTATATATATATATATATATATATATATATATATATATATATATATATATATATATGTGTGTGTGTGTGTGTGTGTGTGTGTGTGCGTGCGTGCGTGCATGCGTGTGTGTCTGTTTCAGCGCTTAGATTTGAATTTATCAAGATTTTGCGCTATACAAATATTGTAATTATTATTATTATTATTATTATTATTATTATAATCCTAGATGTCCCAGGTAGGAAGAAATGACAATAAGCAAACGAGGTCACAGACCTCATGAGGAGAAATACCATGTGAGGTCAAGGTCTATTACATATTTCTTTTGACCCAAAACAAGTGTCACTGCCCGCGTTCAAGCAAATAGGAATCAGAAAAAAAAAACACGAAAAAAGATTCAGAACGCGTATATAATACAACCAGACAAGACAGGCACACATTTTCAGGCCAACTGGCCTTTGTCAACGTAAGATCACAAACAAACAAACAAACAAACACCAGATACAAAACTTAGGAGAGAAGGACTGAATCTTCCCTGCTGCTCTGTGCAGTGTGAGAAAAGGAATAAACTCTTTTGATCATTATATAAAATCCACAAGCAGCTTGCTAGGCTTAATGTAGTTATTCCAGGTCCCTGTAACCAGGTTATGTCTTTGTCCATCTTCCATGACCAGGACGGTGAGATGGACTTCAGGACTGACTGTACACGTAAGTTTCACAACATGTAACACTCATGTAACATCTGTACACGCAAGTTTCACAACATGTAACACACCTGTAACACCTGTGTAGGCAAGTTTCACAACACGTAACACACATGTAACACCTGTACAGACAAGTTTCACAACATGTAACATACATGTAACATCTGTACAGACAAGTTTCACAACATGTAACACACATGTAACATCTGTACAGACAAGTTTCACAACATGTAACACACATGTAACACCTGTACAGACAAGTTCCACAACATGTAACACACATGTAACATCTGTACAGACAAGTTTCACAACATGTAACACACATGTAACATCTGTACAGACAAGTTTCACAACATGTAACACACATGTAACATCTGTACAGACAAGTTTCACAACATGTAACACACATGTAACATCTGTACAGACAAGTTTCACAACATGTAACATACATGTAACATCTGTACAGACAAGTTTCACAACATGTAACACACATGTAACATCTGTACAGACAAGTTTCACAACATGTAACACACATGTAACATCTGTACAGACAAGTTTCACAACATGTAACACACATGTAACATCTGTACAGACAAATTTCACAACATGTAACACACATGTAACACCTGTACAGACAAGTTTCACAACATGTAACACACATGTAACACCTGTACAGACAAGTTCCACAACATGTAACACACATGTAACATCTGTACAGACAAGTTTCACAACATGTAACACACATGTAACATCTGTACAGACAAGTTTCACAACATGTAACACACATGTAACATCTGTACAGACAAGTTTCACAACATGTAACACACATGTAACATCTGTACAGACAAGTTTCACAACATGTAACACACATGTAACACCTGTACAGACAAGTTCCACAACATGTAACACACATGTAACATCTGTACAGGCAAGTTTCACAACATGTAACACACATGTAACATCTGTACAGACAAGTTTCACAACATGTAACACACATGTAACATCTGTACAGACAAGTTTCACAACATGTAACACACATGTAACATCTGTACAGACAAGTTTCACAACATGTAACACACATGTAACATCTGTACAGACAAGTTTCACAACATGTAACACACATGTAACATCTGTACAGGCAAGTTTCACAACATGTAACATACATGTAACATCTGTACAGGCATGTTTCACAACATGTAACACACATGTACAGACACGTTTCACAACATGTAACACACATGTAACATCTGTACAGACAAGTTTCACAACATGTAACATACATGTAACACCTGCACAGACAAGTTTCACAACATGTAACACACATGTAACATCTGCACAGACAAGTTTCACAACGTGTAACACACATGTAACACCTGTACACGCAAGTTTCACAACACGTAACACACATGTAACACCATTACAGGCAAGTTTCACAACATGTAACACACATGTAATACTTGTACACGCAAGTTTCACAACACGTAACACACATGTAACAACCATACAGGCAAGTTTCACAACATGTAACACACATGTAACACCTATACAGACACGTTTCACAACATGTAACACACCTGTAACACCTGTACAGACAAGTTTCACAACATGTAACACACATGTAACACCTGTACAGACAAGTTTCTCAACATGTAACATGCATGTAACACCTATACAGGCAAGTTTCACAACATGTAACACACATGTAATACCTGTACCGGCACGTTTCACAACGTGTAACACACCTGTAACAGCTGCGCAGGCAAGTTTCACAACATGTAACACACATGTAACACCTGTACCGGCAAGTTTCATAACGTGTAACACACTGTAACAGCTGTGCAGGCAAGTTTCACAACATGTAACACATGTAACACCTGTACCGGCAAGTTTCACAACGTGTAACACACCTGTAACAGCTGTGCAGGCAAGTTTCACAACATGTAACACACCTGTAACGCCTGTACAAGCAAGTTTTACAACATGTAACACCACTCCCACTGTTCACTACAGGCTTTAAAGCTGTTGATCCATTGCACATTCGTAGAGTTTCATAACATGTCATTTCTTCGACTGTTCAGTACAGGCTTTAAAGCTGTTGATCCGTCATACACTCCACAGTTTCATAACATGTCATGCCCCTCTGACCATTCGCTCTAGGTCCTAAAGCTGCAGATCCATTGCTCATTCCCAGTGTTTCATAACGTCACAAACTCATACAATTTAGCATTGGTTTTGAATCTGATTATTCACTGCATTGTAACGCTTCTATTTTTTGTCAAACATTTTTTCTTCACTTTTTTCTTCAGAAAATACAAAGCAAAGCAGAAAAGTGTAACTGCAACATATGGTTAAAAAAAACAACAAATTTATGCAAAATGTATATCCGTTTGCTTAAAAGATACATATCTATATGCCATCTATGTAAAGAATAACTGACAGTAAGAACAACAAAACAACTGTCAGCATATATGTGTAGAAAGTTCAGAGGTCAGATTCGGTATCATATTACATTAACTACATTGACAATTATTACACGGATGATAAAATGAGTAAAAATGATACAGTTTTGGTTGTTATACGAATTGATAATATTTCTCACCACACATTGCATATTTTATGACCATTGTTTTTGAGAAATTATAATAGGCACAATCTTATTATAATTTACACATATCACGCCTAAACGAATATTATCCATCAAGGAATTTCACTTACTTTTTGTTAGGCCTGATCGGTTCAACGAACCCTCGTCAGTGATATGTGTAAATTACAATAAGATTGTGCCTATTATAATTTCTCAAAAACAATGGTCATAAAATTAAGTAACGCCTATATGGCTGAAACAAGAAAACTCTCAACATGGAATTGCATATTGATGTCTGTTTATTATAAAAAAAATAAAAATAGGTTAAAACAGTTTCCTTTGTTCATCATCATCATCATCATCAGGTGCCCTGCCGCATGGCGTTGGCGACCGTGGACTTCCAACCATCTCTATCTCTCGTTGCTCCCAGCATCTCCCCCACCCTCCTCATCCCCAGCCACTCTGCAAGTCCGTCCAGCATTCTCTCCCTGGGTCTACCTGGTGCTCTTTTTCCCTCCAGCTTTCCCGTTGTGACCAGGTGCTCCAAATCCCCCTTCCTCATAAAATGGCCTATAAATGTTGCTAGTCTTTTCATAATTTTCCTTATGAGTGATCTACTTGTGTCTGCCTCCATCAAGACTGTCTCGTTTGTTTTCTTTGCTGTCCGTGGAACTCTCAACATTCTTCTTAGAAACCATATCTCGGCTGCCTCAATCTTGTTCTGGCTTTGCTTGCTGACTGTCCACGCCTCGCATCGGCGTTATGAACAGTAAACGTTTCTGTTTCAAGGGTGTGGAAGTTCCATGTCAGTTCGGTATTGTATTCTCTCATGTGACATTTGCAGAGCAACGTCTCATAATGTAATATAAAAATCTAACCTTTCCCTACAGGTGTTATAACCATTGATCCATTTTGTCTTTCAGGGTGAAGTTTCATAAGGTATCACGGGAAGTATATAGTTCAATGTCAGATTTGAAGCTGATGTACCACTGTGAATCTTCAGTACATTTTCATAAGATGTCACAAGGTTTAACCAGTTTGATGTGTGCCTTAAAGGTGTTTATCCAAAGTTTTGTAAAAAATAGAAAGTGTTGCTTTGTTACGTGTGAGAGAACCCAAGCGGCTTTCTAAAAGAGGTAAATGTCAAGGTTTTTCAATCACCACAACGCTGGTCCCTCGCATTCTATCAAACAAGTGCAAAAACTTAACCCTTTGCCCCTCGCATTCTATCTAACAAGTGCAAAAACTTAACCCTTTGTCTCTCACATTCTATCAAACAAGTACAAAAACTTAACCCTTTGTCCCCTGCATTCTATGAAACAAGTACAAAAACTTAACCCTTTGCCCCTGCATTCTATCAAACAAGTGCAAAAACTTAACCCTTTGATTCCCACATTCGATCAAACAAGTGCAAAACTTAACCCTTTGTCCCCTGCATCTATCAAACAAGTGCAAAAACTTAACCCTTTGTCCCCCGCATTCTATCGAACAAGTACAAAAACTTAACCCTTTGTCCCTCGCATTCTATCAAACAAGTGCAAAAATTTAACCCTTTGTCTCTCACATTCTATCAAACAAGTGCAAAAACTTAACCCTTTGTCCCTCGCATTCTATCAAACACGTGCAAAAACTTAACCCTTTGTCCTCCGCATTCTATCAAACAAGTGCAAAAAATTAACCCTTTGTCCCCTGCATTCTATGAAACAAGTGCAAAAACTTAACCCTTTGTCCCCTGCATTCTATGAAACAAGTGCAAAAACTTAACCCTTTGTCCCCTGCATTCTATGAAACAAGTGCAAAAACTTAACCCTTTGTCCCCTGCATTCTATGAAACAAGTGCAAAAAAACTTAACCCTTTGTCCCCTGCATTCTATGAAACAAGTGCAAAAACTTAACCCTTTGTCCCCTGCATTCTATGAAACAAGTGCAAAAACTTAACCCTTTGTCCCTCGCATTCTATCAAACAAGTGCAAAAAATTAACCCTTTGCCCCTCGCATTCTATCTAACAAATGCAAAAACTTAACCCTTTGTCCCCCGCATTCTATCAAACAAGTACAAAAACTTAACCCTTTGTCCCCCGCATTCTATGAAACAAGTGAAAAAACTTAACCCTGTGTCCTCCGCATTCTATCAAACAAGTGCAAAAACTTAACCCTTTTTTGTCCCCCGCATTCTATCAAACATGTGAAAAAACTTAACCCTTTGTCCCCCGCATTCTATCAAACATGTGAAAAAAATTAACCCTTTGACCCCGCATTCTATCAAAAAAGTGCAAAAATTTAACCCTTTGTCCCCCGCATTCTATCAAACAAGTGCAAAAACTTAACCCTTTGATCCCCACATTCTATCAAACAAGTGCAAAAACTTAACCCTTTGATTCCCACATTCGATCAAACAAGTGCAAAACTTAATCCTTTGTCCCCTGCATTCTATCAAACAAGTGCAAAAACTTAACCCTTTGTCCCCCGCATTCTATCGAACAAGTACAAAAACTTAACCCTTTGTCCCTCGCATTCTATCAAACAAGTGCAAAAATTTAACCCTTTGTCTCTCGCATTCTATCAAACAAGTGCAAAAACTTAACCCTTTGTCCCTCGCATTCAATCAAACACGTGCAAAAACTTAACCCTTTGTCCTCCGCATTCTATCAAACAAGTGCAAAAAATTAACCCTTTGTCCCCCGCATTCTATCAAACAAGTGCAAAAAGGCATACTGGTCCTTTATCGCCTGGTGTGGGTCTTCATGTGGGATAGTAGGCATACTGGTCCTTTATCACCTGGTGTGGGTCTTCGTGTGGAATAGTAGGTATACTGTTTATTATCGCCTGCGTGGATCTTCATGTGGGATAGTAGTAGGCACACTGGTCCT
>CM060308.1:11712681-11722681 GCA_030674185.1 Monoplex corrugatus | reverse complement strand
AAGGTGTTTGAAATGTTAAAAACAAACAAACGAGTAAGCGTTTGCATTTCCTATCATTAGTATACTATCAATCATCATCATCATCATCATCATCATCATCATCATCATCATCATCATCATCATCATCAATCATCGGTGCCCTGCCGCATGGCGTTGGCGACCATGGACTTCCAACCATCTCTATCTCTCGTTGCCCCAAGCATCTCCCCCATCCTCCTCATCCCAGCCACGCTGCAAGTCCGTCCAGCATTCCTCCCTGGGTCTACCTGGTGCTCTCTTTCCCTGCAGCTTTCCCGTTGTGACCAGGTGCTCCAAATCCCCCTTCCTCATAAAATGGCCTACAAATGTTGCTTGTCTTTTCCTAATCTTCCTTATGAGTGATCTACTTGTGTCTGCCTCCATCAAGACTGTCTCGTTTGTTTTCTTTGCTGTCCATGGAACTCTCAACATTCTTCCTAGAAACCACATCTCGGCTGCCTCAATCTTGCTCTGGCTATATTATCAATGACGTCTTTAATTCTATTCGTCTACAGTAATTAGGAGCTAATGATAAAAACAAATGGAATTTGTACTTCTGTTGCTGTATTCTGGTTGTTATAACGTTCATCATCAACACGTACAGATAATTTCAGAAATGTGTGTTTATATTTCTGTAAGGTTTCGAAGAGACATCAGTCCGTTATGTCAGCGAATTGAAATATACCGATTGTGTTAATTTTCTCTGACTATGAAAAGTCAAACAAACAAAACCAGAACAAGATTGAGGCAGCCGAGATGTGGTTTCTAAGAAGAATGTTGAGAGTTCCATGGACAGCAAAGAAAACAAACGAGGTAGGCAGACACAAGTAGATCACTCATAAAGAAGATTAGGAAAAGACAGGCAACATGTATAGGCCATTTTATGAGAAAGGGGAATTGGAACAGCTGGTCACAACGGGAAAGCTGCAGGAAAGAGAGCACCGGGTAGACCCAGGGAGAAAATGCTGGACGGACTTGCAAAGTGGCTGGGGACGAGCAGGGTAGGGGAGATGCTGGGGCAACGAGAGATAGAGACAGATGGAAGTCCATGATCGCCAACGCCATGCGGCAGGGCACCTGATGATGATGATGATGATGATGATGATGATGATGATGATGAAAAGTTTCTTGTGTAGGTCTGAAATCTGTTCCCTGTGTAGCTATTGTCCCAATAGTTATGTACGTGCTCTGGTATACAGACAATGTGGGATTGCTATCAGGTATCATTGTCCATACTTCTTTCAAGGGGTCAATAGCCTTTTCTTTGTGAAAAAGTTTGCGTTCTGTCTGTTTCTCTCAGTCTCTGTTTGTCTGTCTGTCTGTCTGTTTGTCTGTCTGTCTGTCTCTCTATCTCTCTGTTTGTTTGTCAGTTTCTCTCTTTGTGTCTCTGTTTCTGTTTGTCTGTCTGTCTCTTTCTTCTCTCTCTCTCTCTCTCTGCCTGTCTCTGTTTCTCTCTCTCTCTCTGTTTCTCTCTGTTTCTCTCTCTTTCTCTCTCTCAGTCTGTCTCTCTTTCTCGCTCTCTCTCTCCCTGTCTGTTTTTCTCTCTCTGTTTCTCTCTCTCTCTGTTTCTCTCTCTCTCTCTATCTCTCAGTCTGTCTCTCTTTCTCGCTCTCTCTCTCCCTGTCTGTTTCTCTCTCTCTGTTTCTCTCTCGTTCTCTCTCTCTCTCTGTTTCTCTCTCTCTCTGTTTCTCTCTCGTTCTCTCTCTCTCTCTTTCTCGCTCTCTCTGTCTGTATCTGGCTCTCTTTGTCTCTGTCTGTCTGTCTGTCTCTGTTTTTCTGTCTGTCTGTCTCTCTTTCTCTTTCTCTCTCTCTCTCTCTCTCTCTCTGTCTCTGGCTCTGGCTCTCTTTCATTCTGTCTGTCTGTCTGTCTGTCTGTCTCTTTGTCTGCCCCTTCTTTCTGTATGATTGTTGTACACGTGTGTACGAGGCGGCCCTGGTGCTCAAGTACTGGTAGTGAACGAGACTAATGGCCATCACGAAGAGCCACGTTCTCCTGACAGGACGCTCTCTCTCTCTTTCTGTGTAATGACTTACAGATTATATACCTGTACATCCTTGTTGTCTGGCACTGTTCCCCAGACACATTCGTACTTACTGCGTGTTTACACGTCGTCGGGCTTTTTAGTCCAGCACTGAGAACTGCAGCTGACAGGCGAGCAGAGGACAACAATAATAAAACGTCAACTGATTGGAGCAATAATTAGACATCAACTAATTGGATTTATAATTGGACATCAGCTGATTGGAACTCTAATCAGACATCAACATCTCTGTTTCTGGTCCGCTCTCCTGGAACAAACTTCCTCTCTCAGTCCGTCAGCAACCTACTTTTGTCTCCTTCAAGTCCGCTCTCAAAACTCACCTTTTCTTCTCTGCATGAAATCCTGACCTCACTCAACCCCCTCTGCAGCCTGTCTCCGCTCGGAGGGGAATCACTTTGTTTTAATATATAATTGTATATAATATGCTCCCTATAATTTTCCATTGCTTTTATTCTTTTTCCCCCTTTTATAGCCATGTGTGAGTGTGTGTGCGCGTGCGTATGTGTATGTTCAGCGCTTAGATTTGATTTCTATCAAGATTTTGCGCTATATAAATATTGTAATTATTATTATTATTATTATTATTATTATTATTAACTGATTGGAGCAATAATTAGACATCAACGGAGTGAGCAATAATTGGACATCAACTGTTGGAGCAATAATTAGACATCAACTGATTGGAGCAATAATTAGACATTAACAGATTGGAGCATTAATTAGACATCAACGGAGTGAGCAATAATCAGACATCAACAGATTGGAGCAATAATTAGACATCAACGGAGTGAGCAATAATTGGACATCAACTGATTGGAGCAATAATTAGACATCAACCGACTGGAGCAATAATTAGACATCAACAGATTGAAGCAATAATTGGACATCAACAGATTGGAGCAATAATTAGACATCAACCGACTGGAGCAATAATTAGACATCAACTGATTGGAGCAATAATTAGACATCAACGGAGTGAGCAATAATTGGACATCAACTGATTGGAGCAATAATTGGACATCAACTGATTGGAGCAATAATTAGACATCAACGGATTGGAGCAATAATTAGACATCAACGGATTGGAGCAATAATTAGACATCAACGGATTGGAGCAATAATTAGAAATCAACGGATTGGAGCAATAACAAGACATCGACGGATTGGAGCAATAATTAGACATCAACGGATTGGAGCAATAATTAGGCAGCCACTGACTGGAGCAATATTTAGACATCAACGGATTGGAGCAATAATGAGACATCAACGGATTGGAGCAATAATTAGACATCAACGGATTGGAACAATAATTAGGCAGCAGTTGATTGGAGTAATGATTATACATTAACTGATTGGAGCAATAATTAGACATCAACGGATTGGAGCAATAATTAGACATCAACGGATTGGAGCAATAATTAGACATCAACAGATTGGAGCAATAATTAGACATCAACGGATTGGAACAATAATTAGACATCAACTGATTAGAACAATAATTAGACATCGACGGATTGAGCAATAATTAGACATCAACGGATTGGAGCAATAATGAGACATCAATGGATTGGAGCAATGATTAGACATCAACTGATTGGAGCAATAATTAGATATCAACAGATTGGAGCAATGATTAGACATCAACGGATTGGAGTAATGATTAGATATCAACGGATTGGAGTAATGATTAGACATCATCGGATTGGAGCAATAATTAGACATAATAATAATAATAATAATTACAATATCTATATAGCGCAAAATCTCGATGAAAATCAAATCTAAGCACTGAACATACACTTACGCACGCGCGCACACACACGCACACACACACCTACACATGGCTATAAATGGGGAAAAAGAATAAAAGCAATGGAAAATTATAGAGAGCATATTATATACAAATATATATTACAATGTGATTCCCCTCCGAGTGGAGACAGGCTACAGAGGGGGGATGAGTGAGGTCAGGATTTTATGCAGAGGAGAAAAGGTGAGTTTTGAGAGCGGACTTGAAGGAGACAAAAGTAGGTTGCTGACGGACAGAGAGAGGAAGTTTGTTCCAGGAAAGTGGACCAGAAACAGAGAAGGCTCGTGGACCATAGGTATTGAGCTTAGTGCGTGGAAAGCGAAAAGTCAGAGGATCGGAGGCAGAGCGGAGGGTACGTGAGGGAATATAGATCTCAAGTAGGCTTGACAGGTAATCGGGGGCTGCGTTATTGAGGCTTTTGTAGCACATCGTGTCTAAATTGTACTATATGCGCTTTGATACAGGGAGCCAGTGAAGTTGTGCCAGGAGAGGAGATATGTGGTCAGCTTTTTTTCTTTTTGAGTACAAGGCGTGCAGCATTGTTTTGAATGCGATGTAGGATGTGAATGGTGGAGGCAGGAAGACCAGACAGGAGTGAATTGCAATAGTCAATGCGAGACATTATGAAGGAGAGAACGAGTTTTGCAGTTGTTTCGACAGAGAGATACTTCCTGATCAGGCTTATACGATGGAGGTGATAGTAGCAAGATCTGGCAGTTTGAGAAACAAAGTTGTTCATGGAGAGGGTAGAGTCAATGCAGACACCAAGGTTTTTAGCTGAATCAGAAACGGATTGGAGCAATAATTAGGCAGCCACTGACTGGAGCAATAATTAGACATCAACGGATTGGAGCAATAATTAGACATCAACAGATTGGAGCAATAATTAGACATCAACGGATTGGAGCAATAATTAGACATCAACGGATTTGAGCAATAATTAGACATCAACAGATTGGAACAATAATTAGACATCAACAGATTGAAGCAATAATTAGACATTAACGGATTGGAGCAATAGTTAGACATCAACGGATTGGAGCAATAATTAGGCAGCAATTGATTGGAGTAATGGTTGTACATTAACTTATTGGAGCAATAATTAGACATCAACGGATTGAGCAATAATTAGACATCACAGATTGGAGCAATAATTAGACATCAACAGATTGGAGCAATAATTAGACATCAAAGGATTGTAGCAACAATTAGACATCAACGGATTGGAGCAATAATTAGACATCAACGGATTGGAGCAATAATTAGACATCAACGGATTGGAGCAATAATTAGACATCAACGGATTGGAGCAGTAATTAGGCAGCCACTGACTGGAGCAATAATTAGACATCAACTGATTGGAGCAATAATTAGACATCAATGGATTGGAGCAATAATTAGACAACAATTGATTGGAGTAATGATTGTACATTAACTGATTGGAGCAATAATTAGACATCAACGGGTTGGAGCAGTAATTAGACAGCAAATAACTGAACCAGTAATTAAGCAGTAATTGCTTGAAGCAGTCATGAGCAGCAAAGCCAGTCCGGATTTTTGAAAGACAAAGGTGACGTACCAGTACACCCCATGTCACGTGGCACATCCTGCCTGCCCACATGCCATGGATTTGCTGAGCCTGAGAGAGGGTGCTAGCTTCTTCTTCTTCTTCTTCTTCTTCTTCTTCTTCTTCTTCTTCTTCTTCTTCTTCGCATTCTTCTTCGCATTCTTCTTCTTCGCATTCTTCTTCTTCTTCGCATTCTTCTTCTTCGCATTCTCTTCTTCTTCTTCTTCTTCTTCTTCTCTTCTTCTTCTTCTTCTTCTTCTTCTTCTTCTTCATTCTTCTTCTTCTTCGCATTTTTTCTTCTTCGCATTCTTCTTCTTCGCATTCTTCTTCTTCGCATTCTTCGCATTCTTCTTCTTCGCATTCTTCTTCTTCTTCTTCTTCGCATTCTTCTTCTTCTTCTTCTTCGCATTCTTTCTTCTTCTTCTTCGCATTCTTCTTCTTCTTTCGCATTCTTCTTCTTCTTCTTCTTCTTCTTCTTCTTCTTCTTCTTCTTCTTCTTCTTCGCAATTCTTCTTCTTCTTCCAATTCTTCGCAATTCTTCTTCTTCTTCTTCTTCTTCTTCTTCGCAATTCTTCTTCTTCTTCTTCTTCTTCTTCTTCTTCTTCTTCTTCTTCTTCTTCTTCTTCTTCTTCTTCTTCTTCTTCTTCTTCTTCTTCTTCTTCTTCTTCTTCGCATTCTTCTTCTTCTTCTTCTTCTTCTTCTTCTTCGCATTCTTCTTCTTCTTCTTCTTCTTCCTTCGCATTCTTCGCATTCTTCTTCTTCGCATTCTTCGCATTCTTCTTCTTCTTCTTCTTCTTCGCATTTTTCTTCGCATTCTTCTTCTTCGCATTCTTCTTCCTCTTCGCATTCTTCTTCGCATTCTTCTTCTTCGCATTCTTCTTCGCATTCTTCGCATTCTTCTTCGCATTTTTCTTCGCATTCTTCGCATTCTTCTTCGCATTCTTCTTCGCAGTCTTCGCATTCTTCTTCTTCGCATTCTTCTTCTTCGCATTCTTCTTCTTCTTCTTCGCATTCTTCTTCTTCTTCTCCTCCTCCTTCTTCTCCTCCTTCTTCTGATCATATTATTATTATCATTACAATCGTTGACATTAAAATTAGTCTTATTATGATCATTACTATCATTACTGTAACTGCTACTGCTGTTGTCATCATTTATTTTAGCATAGTCATATCACTGCCAACAAGAACACGGACCTCATGGCAACCATCTTTCAAGGTAAAACGGTGGCGAAAAGGAAGCAAGACAGACCTCCAATCTCATATATCGAGAACATAACCAACATCAGTGGCCTAGATATTCAAGAAATCGTCCACAAAAGTCAAGACAGAGTGGCCTGGAGGGAGATAGTGGTGCCTAGGTGGCAGAAGCAGAGACAGAGACAGAGACAGAGAGAGACAGAGACAGAGAGAGACAGAGACAGAGACTTCAGACTTCAGATGGTTTATTCATATAGGACACAGCCCCTTAAAAAGGGGGATGCACATAATTATGCATTCTCACAATCATATAAACATTAATTAGACAATAACAATATTTATGTTTGAAATGTTCTTTACAACTACACAGCAAATAAGTGGAAAGAAAATAAGATACATTCTATTCAAATGCAAGCCTTGGGTCCCTTAATCCCTTTGGAAAAATTAATTCTAAAAGAGACATGAAATTGCTGTCTCTGTAAATTTAAACGTTTTGAGTTGAAATAAAGCTAAATTTTGAACAAATTCAGTAGCAGTTGATGACATCAATAAAGTGAATTTAGATAAGGAAGTTTATAATATTTTGAGCCTATGTATTTCTCGCGAATACATAGAATGAAGTGCTGGACAATATGTGACTTTCCACCACGAAATGAGTCACTTGTCCACTTCAGGCAGTTTTCACTTTTTCATTGCTTCTAAATGTACATTTACTGCTCTTTCTAATGAAGAAAACCATTTTAAAATCGGACAATAAATACCTGAGGTACAGCCTTCCAAACATGGCACTCTTCCGAAACACAGTTTTGAGAAAATCAAGAAAAACGAAAGTGAAAGTTCAGCATCAGCATGTTGGGTAGGGTAATGCAAATAGCTTTTTCACTAAGAAAGAACCACAATATGCGTAATTTATTGAATGCAGAATGTGTAGGAAGGGTTCCGGCATCCGCTAAAATCAACAACTCCATAACGAGCCCTGACACCCCTCTCGCTTATTTTGCCCCTTGTGCGAAAACGCTGCCAGTGGACAAGCGACTCATTCCGTGATGGAAGGTCACATATAATACACAATGTACTTCATCTCCTTTTGATATTTTGCACAATGGACACAATATCACTATCACTATGTGCACCGTGTCTAAAATAATGAGCTGTGACTTGTGATATACCTAACATAATTCATGTCATGGCATATTTCAGATGCCTGTTCACATCAGTCTCAAGATGTGGTTTCAAATCATGCATACTAGAAAGGTTCTGCATATTCATATCTCTTATCTCTTAAAGGGACCTACAAAACCTTGTGAATATACTAGAAATGAAAGCAAAAGTAAGGGGATGGAACTAAACAGCAGGAAAACTGAAGTCATGGTGATCAGTAAAAAAATGAAATCCCCTCATGCAAAATAACAGCAAATGGCACAACCTTGACATAGGTTAATAAGTTCAAATACCTGGGAACGGTCATTTCATCAGACGGCAGATGCACATCGGAAATAGCTGGCAGAATCGGCCAAGCCAAAACAGCATTCAAGAAGATGACAAGCATTCTTACCAACAAATGCCTATCAATTAACATCAGAAAGAGAGTCCTTGAATGTTATATAGAACCAATACTGTTGTACGAATGCGAGGCGTGGACAGTCAGCAAGCAAAGCCAGAGCAGGATCGAGGCAGCCGAGAGGTGGTTTCTCAGAAGAATGTTGAGAGTTCCATGGACAGCAAAGAAAACAAACGAGACAGTCTTATTGGAGGCAGACACAAGTAGATCACTTATAGGGAAGATTAGGAAAAGACAAGCAACATTTATAGGCCATTTTATGAGGAAGGGGGGTTTGGAGCACCAGGTCACAAAGGGGAAGCTGGAAGGAAAGAGAGCACCGGGTAGACCCAGGGAGAGAATGCTGGACGGATTTGCAGAGTGGCTGGGGATGAGGAGGGTGGGGGAGATGCTGGGGGCAACGAGAGATAGAGATGGTTGGAGGTCCATGGTCGCCAACGCCATGCGGCAGGGCACCTGATGATGATGATGATGATCTCTTAATGTTTTCAGTATATTCGTTCCATTCCTGCCACCTACAATCAAGTAAACGCTCACAAAAAACACAAATGAATTGATCCAATCTGCCAACACCTTGGCACAACCATACAACACCAAAACCATATTTGTGACCTCCCACAACGAAATCAGTCTTAACTCGCAGTCAGTCGAACAGCACTAGGAGCTGAAAAGGTGACTGAGGGTCTATCTGGGGTGTTTTAACTTTTTCTCAAAATTGATTTCTGTAGGCTATAATCTATCCCCCACAGAATTTTTTTTCTTGAAAAAATATTGTTAATCAATTTAAATCGGTATTTTGATGCACTGATCGCAGCAGAAAGAACGCAATTTCCTACCAAAAGTACTTATTTTTGTCTCTTATGATGAACCGTAACCTGTACAGTACCCGCACATGTAATATACTGATGTAAAGCTCTTTGGTGCACCTTTCAGATAATGACTGCGAAAATTAGAAACAAACTGGGTCAAAGCCACCAAATAAAGAAATTTAAGGAAAAAGTGTAGGAGAGCACACAAAAACTTTAGAGGCCGTTTTCTCAAAATGGCCGTCATACAACTTAATGACTTTAAACATACATATTTTCTACACTTTTTTAATACAAACTTTATTCAAGTACCAAAATAATCAGCAGAATGTACACTTTCCGGTGATATGTATATCTCAAAATGCCCAAAATGCTAGTTAAGACTGATTTCGTGGTGGGAGGTCACATTTAAACTAGCAAATACATACATCAGATACCCAGTATTTTTGCCTACCTTTAGCATCTAAACCACACAATAGACTGTACACTTTTCGTGGAAATCTATGCTTCATATGCAACAATTTAAACCGGTGATAAACACAATTAACTGTAGAGTTCATATGAATATGGAATGGCGACTGAGAGAGAGAGAGAGGGAGGGGGGAGAAAAAGACAGATAGAGAGAGACAGATAGAGACAGAGAAAGACAGAGAGAAAGAGAGACAGATAGAGACAGAGAAAGACAGAGAGAAAGAGAGAGAGAGAGAGAGAGAGAGAGAGAGAGAGAACGTTTGTGACAGAAAGAGAGAGACAGAGGGGAGGGAGAGAGAGAGAGAGAGAAGAGAGAGAGAGAGCGATAGTAACTTAAAGACAGACACAGAGAAAGAGAGAGAAAGAGAGAGAGAGAGCGATAGTGACTGACAGACAGACAGACAGACAGACAGACAGAGGGAGAAGAGAGAGAGAAGCGATAGTGAAAGACAGACAGACAGACAGACAGACACACAGAGAGAGAACGTTTGTGACAGAAAGAGAGAGACAGAGGGGAGGGGAGAGAGA
>CM060308.1:11705181-11707681 GCA_030674185.1 Monoplex corrugatus | reverse complement strand
TTTGATGTCTCTTAAACTGTTGTGTCTTAAGAGAGGATGAAACGTACTTGCTTTCACGTACACACACACACACACACATCAATCAAGAGAACTGAACACCTCAAATACAGCACACGTACACACACACACAACCACACATACACACCAGTAACATCCCCACCACCCACTCAACATTTATCTCTCTCTCTCATCTCTCTCTTCTCTACTCTCTCTCTCTCCTCTCTCTCTCTCTCTCTCTCTCTCTCTCTCTCTCTCACTCTTCTCTCTCCATTCTCTCTCTCTCTCCTCTCACCACTCTACTCTCTCTCTCTACTCTCTCTCTCTCTCCTCTCTCTCTCTCACTCTCTCTCTCTCCCTCTCTCTTCTCTCTCACTGTCTCTCACTCTCTCTCTCTCTCCTCTCTCTCTCTCTCACTCTCTCTCTCATCTCTCTCTCTTCCTCTCTCTCACTCTCTCTCCTCTCTCTCTCTCTCTCTCACATCCTATCATCTCTCACTCTCTCTCTCTCTCTCTCACTCTCCTCTCTCTCTCACTCTCACTCTCTCACTCCTCTCTCTCACTCTCTCTCACTCTCTCTCATCTCTCTCTCTCTCACTCTCTCCTCACTCTCTCTCTCACTCTCCTCTCTCACTCTCTCTCTCTCACTCACTCTCTCTCTCACTCTCTTTCTCTCTCTCACCTCTCTCTCTCTCCTCTCTCTCTCTCTCTCCTCTCTCTCTCTCTCTCCACAACCACCTAAGTGTACAGTCATAGCTGAAGACTTCCACTAGCATCCTTTGTCTGTCCCCATCACATCTTCTCCATCACACCAGGTCTTTGTCGTGGCTGGTGACTGACTGTGTCGTTGTCCCAGTTTGTCTGTATGACTGACAGGTACAGGGAATGTTTAACGTGTGTATGGGGCGTGCAATCTTCTCCCCATTCTCCTCTCTCTCTCTCTCTCTCTCTCCTCTCTCACTCTCACTCCTCTCGTTCTGTCTCTTTTTCTTTCTCTCACTCTCTTTCCCTCTCTCACTCTGACTCCGTCTCTCACTCTCACTCTCTCTCTATCTCACTCTGTCTAATTCTCACTCTCTCTCTCACTCTCTCTCTCTCACTCTCTCTTTGTCTCTCGCTTTGTCTCTCATTCTCACTCTCTCTCTGTCTCACTCTCTCTCACCTGTCTCTCACTCTCTCTCTCACTCTCTCTCTCTCTCTCGCTCACCCTCTCTTTCTCTCTCTCTCTCTCACTCTCTCTCTCTCTCACTCTCTCTTTCTTTCATTCTCTCTCACTCTCTCCTCTTTCTCTCTCTCTCTCTTATTTATCTACATACTCCTTTACTTTATAATCCGACAAGATTTTTAAAGGGTCGGTCGAGATTTGAACCTTTGCGTTCTGACCGTTCACCTTCAAGATGGGTGCCTTTCTTTTGTTCCATACTCTCTCAACCCGCCCCCTTCTAAAGGAGGGAGTAGGAAGTGTGACCCCTGACCCAAGCCACCATCCTTCCTCTATCACACACACACACACACACACACACACACACGCACACACAGCACACACACACACACACACACACCACAACACACAAACACACACACACACAGCACACACCACAAACCACAACACACAACACAACCACCACACAACACATTCACACACAACAGACACACACACACACACGCCACGCACGCACACACACACACACACACACACAACACCCACACCACAACACACAAATGCTGAGCTAGAGTACACTCAGTCCATTTTAGTGAATGGCTTTTCACCCAAGTTGTCATCCTTGCTCTCTCTGTCTCTCTCTCTCTCTCTCTCTCTCTCTGTCTCATCTCTCTCCACACACAGACACACACAGGCAGACACAGACAGACACAGAACACACACACCACACAACATAAACACACACACACAAAACACACACACACACACACACACAAACAGACAACACACACACACACACAACACACAAAACACACACACACACACACATAAACACACACACACACACACATAAACACACACACATACTCTGTTTCAACACATTCTCCCTTTTTCCTGCTCTCTTTCCCCTTCATTCTGTGACTCACTTTTCTCTTTCACCCACGCATCCTGTCTGTCACACGTTTTGTCTGGAACAATACTTCAGAAAGACAAGACGGCTAATTGGTCCTCAAGGGTGGGACCTGAAAATATCCTTTCTCTCCAATTTTTGTGTGCCAGGTTCCCACTCTTTTTTTCTTCCTCTTTTGAAGACTAGACGTTCAGTTCGATTTTCAGTTGAACTGCGGAGAAAGTCGATGAACTGCGGAGAAAGTCGAGACCTCAACAGGAAACGAACTCTGGAACCTTGAGTTTAATTATTGGCAGGCGAACGTCTGAACCATTCTGCCACCTCCCCCACCCCCACCCCCTGAACAAGGATTACTAAAGGAAAACCGGATCGAAAAAGGAGAAATAGAAATAAGTAGACAAAGAAAAAAGAGGAGAAAATGAAAACAGACAT
>CM060308.1:11687681-11692681 GCA_030674185.1 Monoplex corrugatus | reverse complement strand
GTCAGAACAATCTTTAAGTGTTGTGTATTTTTTTGCTTTTCCTCCTTTGGCGAACGAATATAGGTCTACATAAACAAGTGAACAGAATAAAGGTCAAGGTCATCTTCCTCTGGCGATCAGTTTTCACTGTGGACATGACTTCACTGTTCTTTGTTTCTGTAACCCTCTCTTTGTCTCTGTCTTTGGATCTGTCTTTGTCTGTGTCTTTGTCTCTGTTTCTATCCCTGTCTCTGTCTTTGTTTCTGTCTCTGTCTCTGTCTTTCTCTGTCTTTGTCTCTGTCTTTGTTTCTGTCTCTGTCTCTGTCTTTGTTTCTGTCTTTGTTTCTGTAACCCTCTCTTTGTCTCTGTCTTTGTCTCTGTCTTTGTCTCTGTCTTTGTCTCTATCTTTGTTTCTATCTCTGTCTCTCTCTCTCTCTCTCACACACACTTCCTCTTTCTATGTCTCTCTCTCTCTCTGTCTCTCTCTGTCTCTCTGTCTCTGTCTCTGTCTATCTCTCTGCGTTTTTCTGTCTGTCTGTCTGTCTGTCTCTGTCTGTCTCTTTCTGTCGCTGTCTGTCCGTCTGTCTAATTCTCTCTCTCTCTCTCTCTCTGCATTTTTCTGTCTGTCTGTCTGTTGTCTCTGTCTGTCTCTCTCTTTCTGTCTCTGTCTGTCTATCTGTCTATTTCTCTCTCTCTCATTCTCTCTCTCTCTCTTTCTCTCTCTCTCTCCCCGTCTGTCTTTTTCTGTCTTTGTGTATCTCTGTCTGTCTCTGTCTCTCTCTCGTTGACTTTATTCTGTGTGCCCATGTCTCTGTCTATCTCTTTCTCTCTTTGTGTCTCCTTGTCTCCCTCATTTTCTGTGTCTCCCCCTTTGTCTGTATGTCTTTCTGTCTCTGTCTCTGTCTGTCTGTCTGTCTGTCTCTCCCTCACTCTCCGTCTCTCTGTTCTGTCTTTGTGTATCTCTGTCTGTCTCTGTCTTTGTCTTTCTTCTGTGTGTATGTCTCTGTCTATCTCTTTCTCTCTTTCTTTGTGTCTTTGGTTCTCTTTTATTTTCTGTGTCTCTCTCTTTGTCTATATGTCTCTTTAGATCTCTCTATGTCTCTATCAGCTTGTCTCCGTCTATTTGTCTGTCTGTGTGTCTGTGTGTATGTGCGTCTATGTGTCTGTGTATCTCTGTGTCTGTGTGTCTGTGAGTCTGTGTGTCTGTGTATCTGTCTGTCTGTCTGCCTGTCTGTCTGTCTCTCCCTCTCTCTCTCTCTCTCTCTCTCACACACACACACACACTAACACACACTCACACACACATGCACACACGCACATATACACGCTCAAGTTAAAGAATGTTTGTTCATTTTCATTATTAACATGAAATCTCTCACTTTTTCTCTCATTTTAGAGTTGTTGTTTTTTCTGTAAATCATTAACAAAATGTTTTTTGCAGTATCTTTCTTTCTTTCTGTCTTTCTGTCTGTCTGTCTTTCTGTCTGTCTTTCTTTCTTTCTTTTTTCCTTTTCTTTCTTTCTTTCTTTCTTTCTTCTTTTTCCTTTCTTTCTTTCTTTCTTTCTTTCTTCTTCTCCCTTAACTACGCCATTGGCACACATCATTCAACTGTTCATTACATTCCTCCAGCTCTCCAGTAAAAGGTTTCTCCGTACATTCCGCAATGTTGTCATTCCATGATTTGTTGTTGTTGTTGTTGTTGTTGTTGTTGTTTTGGGTTTTATCTTCCCCTCTCCACCTCTTTTCCTCAAAAGTTCTTTGGAGAACTGGTTTACCAAGGCCAACAGATCAGATTTCATGGCCATACCAACGTAGTTTTCTTTTATTTACTGAAATCAGCAGACCTACATACGGTCCTGTATGTTGCCTGATGGTTTGGCGAACTTGTTCGTTGGTAACATGATCAGTGATTGATGTTTAGTATCTTTTTCGTTGGTGATATGATCAGTGTATTTGCTGTTTAGTGTCTTGTTCACTGGTGATATGATCAGTGTATGTGATGTTTAGTATCTTGTTCATTGATGATATGATCAGTGTATCTGATGTTTAGTGTCTTGTTCATTGGTGATATGATCAGTGTATGTGATGTTTAGTATCTTGTTCACTGGTGATATGATCAGTGTGTGTGATGTTTAGTATCTTGTTCATTGATGATATGATCAGTGTATTTGCTGTTTAGTATCTTGTTCACTGGTGATATGGTCAGTGTATCTGATGTTTAGTATCTTGTTCACTGGTGATATGATCAGTGTGATCGATGTTAATTATCTTTTTCGTTGGTGATATGATCAGTGTATTTGCTGTTTAGTATTTTGTTCACTGGTGATATGATCAGTGTGTTTGCTGTTTAGTATCTTGTTCACTGGTGATATGGTCAGTGTATCTGATGTTTAGTATCTTGTTCACTGGTGATATGATCAGTGTGTCTGATGTTTTGTGTCTTGTTCACTGGTGATATGGTCAGTGTATCTGATGTTTAGTATCTTGTTCACTGGTGATATGATCAGTGTATCTGATGTTTAGTGTCTTGTTCATTGGTGATATGATCAGTGTATCTGATGTTTAGTATCTTGTTCACTGGTGATATGATCAGTGTATCTGATGTTTAGTGTCTTGTTCACTGGTGATATGATCAGTGTATCTGATGTTTAGTGTCTTGTTCACTGGTGATATGATCAGTGTATGTGATGTTTAGTATCTTGTTCATTGATGATATGATCAGTGTATTTGCTGTTTAGTGTCTTGTTCACTGGTGATATGATCAGTGTATTTGCTGTTTAGTATCTTGTTCACTGGTGATATGGTCAGTGTATGTGATGTTTAGTATCTTGTTCATTGATGATATGATCAGTGTATTTGCTGTTTAGTATCTTGTTCACTGGTGATATGATCAGTGTATCTGATGTTTAGTATCTTGTTCACTGGTGATATGATCAGTGTATCTGATGTTTAGTGTCTTGTTCACTGGTGATATGATCAGTGTATCTGATGTTTAGTATCTTGTTCACTGGTGATATGATCAGTGTGTTTGCTGTTTAGTATCTTCTTCACTGGTGATATGATCAGTGTTGTGTGTGTGTGTGTGTGTGTGTGTGTGTGTGTGTGTGTGTGTGTGTGTGTGTGTGTGTGTGTGTGTGTGTGTGTGCGTGCGTGCGTATGTGTCTGTTCAGCACTTAGACTTGATTTTTATCAAGATTTTGCGCTGTATATAAATATTGTAATTATTATTATTATTATTATTATTTCTGGTTTGGTCCACAGTGCTAGCGATGGGTTCTAGGCGACTCAATTATGGAACAATTCCTGGCTTCAGTCAACGGACAGGTATGTTGATAGTCATAATGGTGTGGTGATTGGCCATCATTTGGTCTTCTCCACACTGACTTTGCTTCTAATATTTTAACAAGTTTAGTGAGTACCAGTCGCCGTGGTGTAGTGGTTAGCGCAACGGACTACTGACTGGAAAGTTGTGAGTTCGAATCCCCATCAATACCTTCAAAAATCAATGTGGGATTTTTCGGTTCTAACCGGCTCCTACCCAGAGTTGGCCGTGCTATGGGCTCATTGGGAAGACTGGAACCACACAGTCGAGTCTCATCCACTTCACGGATGCGTCATTGAGGGTGTTGCTCACATCTTCTGACCAGCACCGGAGGTGTCTGTATCTCTCGGGCCTGGTTGATGCCAGGATATGTTATGATAGTAAGCGTAGAGTACAGCCCTGTCACGCAGTCTCAATCCTAGATGGAAATCCATCGCATCATGATTATCATCCTCATCGTCATCATCATCATCACATTGTAGAAAATATTCCAGCTTCTGTGGTTATGTAGAAAATAGGGGAAAAGTTTTGCGAGTTCTTTCACTGCTTGCCAGGCCGTCAATGTATCTGCGTGCACCATTCACAATGTCATCATCATCATCAGGTGCCCTGCCGCTTGGCGTTGGCGACCATGGACTTCCATCTGTCTCTATCTCTCGTTGCCCCCAGCATCTCCCCCACCCTCCTCGTCCCCAGCCATTCTGCAAGTCCGTCCAGCATTTTCTCCCTGGGTCTACCCAGTGCTCTCTTTCCCTCCAGCTTTCCCGTTGTGACCAGGTGCTCCAAATCCCTCTTCCTCATAAAATGGCCTATAAATGTTGCCTGTCTTTTCCCAATCTTCCTTATGAGTGATCTACTTGTGTCTGCCTCCATCAAGACTGTCTCATTTGTTTTCTTTGCTGTCCATGGAACTCTCAACATTCTTCTTAGAAATCACATCTCGGCTGCCTCAATCGTGTTCTGGCTTTGTTTGTTGACTGTCCACGCCTCGCATCCATACAACAGTATTGGTTCTATATAACATTCAAGAACTCTCTTCCTGATGTTAATTGACAGGCATTTGTTGGTGAGAATGCTTGTCATCTTCTTGAATGCTGTTTTGGCTTGGCCGATTCTGCTGGCTATTTCTGATGTGCATCTGCCGTCTGATGAAATGACCGTTCCCAGGTATTTGAATTTATCAACCTGTGTCAAGGTTGTGCCATTTGCTGTTATTTTGCATGAGGGGATTTCATCTTTTTTACTGATCACCATGATTTCAGTATTCCTGCTGTTTGCTGGCATGACTGTTCAAAATGATAGTGCTGTAGTTCTGGCAGTCTTGGAGATTCCTTTCCCAGGAACCGTGACGATTGTTGTGACTCTCCTTTCTGGTTTGCATACTTCTTCTGTTGCATGCATCCAATGTATTCAGAAGTCTGCAGCCCATTATGCCTTTCGTAAAAAGAGGCATCATTATGTCACTTCCTTGCTTCACTTTCTCCATTAGTTGCCTGTTTCTCAAAGAATGTCATATAAAATGGACACATTATGTTACAAGTGTATCATCAGTACTACACCTATTTATCTCCATGACCATCTCCGAATGTACCCCTGCCAGACCTCTCCGTTCTGCTTCTGATTCTAGATGTCTACAAATTCCTCAATACAAATTGTACCACAGTCAGTCACCACTCTTTGTCTGTGTGTGGTCCATACA
>CM060308.1:11655181-11680181 GCA_030674185.1 Monoplex corrugatus | reverse complement strand
TTTGGTGTCAAAAGAATTCTGGTTTACGATCTTGAAGTTCTACACAGACATGTGTTTACATCATCTGTAAACAATATGCAGTCCATCTACTCTTTGAATGTCCTATCTTACTTACTTTCTTTCTTTCTTTCTTTCATCTGCCGCTGGTGCCCTTCGGCGTCGCGGGGAGACACAGACGTCTGTCTGCAGCAAGGCGGGAGGCTTGATAGAGTGACAGGTCATGGGCTCGCAGGGTGTCAGCCACGGAGTCGCTCCATCGTCTCCGTGGTCTACCTCTGGCTTTCCAGCCAGTGTATCTGGTGGTGTATGCCCGTAGGGCCGGTTGGTCGGGCGGCATTCTGGTGAGGTGACCAAACCACCTGATCCTTTGTTGTTCGACATGGTGGAGAATTGGTGTTAGTCCGACCATGTTTCTGATCACCTCATTCTTGATCTTGTCACGTCTGGTCTTGTTGACAGCTTTTCTCAGGCAGCGCATTTCACATGTGACCAATTTTCTCTCTAAGGCTTTTGTTAGGGCACATGTCTGACACTGGTATGTGAGTGTTGGAACGAAGATGGCGTTGATGAGTTTTGCCTTGGTGCTCATTGGGATGCTGGGATGTTTCAGAAGGGGGGCGAGTTGGTAACTGACTGCGTTCGCTTTCTGGCATCTTGTTTCTATCTCTCTGTCCAATTTTCCATCTTCAGTGAAGAGGCTGCCAAGGTATTTAAATTCTTTGGTCTGTTTCAGCTGGGTGCCGTTGATGTTGATGTCCAGCTTTCCTGGATTTCTGCTGACAGACATAACTTCTGTTTTGTTGATACTGATCTTCATATCATACTTCTCGCAGCTTGTGTTGAGTTGGTCTGTGTGTTCTTGAAGAGCTGCTTTGTTCTGATTCATCAAGGACTGGTCGTCAGCAAATAATAGTTCGTTCAGGGCCTCCAGATCTGGATTGGCTTCCTTTGTAATCTGGTCCATGTAGATCACGAAGAGAAGGGGAGAGAGTACGCAGCCTTGCCTGACCCCTGATGTAACCGGGAACCAGTCCGATGATCTTACTTACGACATATAGAAATAACAATCTTGATTTTTCATGTACTGACGCTAGAGATATTCTTTACAACAAAAATAATGATATTATCTCGTTAGTCCAGCTGATTCTCAGATCCCCTGTTGGGAGATTGTTATGAAGAGTTAATTATTAATTGTTGTATGTTATTATTTGACACTGTTAATTCATTGTTCTGAATTATTAATTGCACTTGTTCCCCTTCTTACATTCAAACTTCTATTACCCTTCCCCATACTCATCCTCCACCCCACCTTTTTTTATGTGTGTGTGTGTGTGTGTGTGTGTGTGTGTGTGTGTGTGTGTGTGTGCGTGTGGTGTTGTGTGTGTGTGTATGCGTGCGTGCGTGTCTAAAATCACTATTGTGAACAGACATTAAATTAAAGATTCATTCTTTTTAAGCAATCCAGGTCCTTGAAATATTTAACTACAAAAAGAAACAAAAGCTGCTTTCGGCAATAAATGTTTTAAACTAGAATTTTATTTCTGTTTTAAGACAGCACACTTGAATGTTGTAACTGATAGCAGACATTTGTTAAAGCTTGTTCCCTTGTTCTGTGCTTTAAAATCTTTAATCTTTTTACTGTAAACGATACAACACAATGAATTGTTCAGTCAATGTTGATAAATGTACATGTTTTTGCTTCGAAAACTCCTACAGCTCCGACTTTCCGATCAGGCAATAGATGCACACAACTAAGGACTCAGTTTCTGTTTCAGTTTCATTTCTCAAGATGACGTCTCCGCGCTCGGAACAAATTCCACATGCACTAACGTCACAAGTGACGTGGTATGGTGATCATGGAACAAGCCTCAAGCCTGCGCATAAACCCATGAGCTGGCCATGTTCTGGCAGGCACACCGATTGGTAGTTGTCTCTGTCCATGTGTCTGCACCAACACCAACGGACTTCAGGTCATATTTGCAGACGTCCCTGCAGCAGTGGGCGCCCTGTGGCACGGGGTCCCGCAAAGAGCTCTCCATACAGGGTACCTTTTATCATGCTCCCATTAAGCAAGCCAGCGTAGTTGTCATTGTGTGAAGAAAAAAAAAGTTGAATTTTATCCCTTTCTTAACAGCAAAAAAGACATTGAGCATTTGTTACAATTTTAATTCTTTCCAAGTTATAATTGTGACCTCCCACCACGAAATCAGTCTTAACTAGCATTTTGGGCATTTTGAGATATACAAATCACTGGAAAGTGTACAATTTGCTGATTATTTTGGTACTTGAATAAAGCTTGTACTCAAAAAAATGTAGAAGTTATGTATGTTTAAAGTCATTAAGTTGTATGACGGCCATTTTGAGAAAACGGCCTCTAAAGTTTTTGTGTGCTCTCCTACACGTTTTCCTTAAATTTCTTTTTTGGTGGCTTTGACCCAGTTTGTTTCCAATGTTCGCAGTCATTATCTGAAAGGTGCACCAAAGAGCTTTCTGTAGAATATTACATGTGCGGGTACTGTACAGGTTACGGTTCATAATAAGAGACAAAAATAGTTTTTTTTGGTAGGAAATTGCGTTCTTTCTGCTGCGATCAGTGCATCAAAATACCATTTCAGATTGATTATAATATTTCTTTCAAGAAAAGAAATGTCTGGGGGGATAGATTATAGTCTACAGAAATCAATTTTGAGAAAAAGTCAAAACACCCCAGATAGACCCTCAGTCACCTTTTCAGCTCCTAGTGCTGTTCGACTGACTGCGAGTTAAGACTGATTTTGTGGTGGGAGGTCACATTGTTGTCAATACTCTATGGATGATACACATCTGAAGCCATGGATGTCAGCTACAGTTATACAGCAGTGTTTGGTGGGTTTGTCCACGCGCTTCTCAGCAAATTGAAGCTGAAAGTGAAACTTGTTGATATGGAAAGAAACGTTGATTATTGGTTTGTATTTGCATTTCTTTCTGTTCTTTTGCTGCTGTTGTCAAAATGCATTTGTCATCTGACATTCAGACTGCTGTCCCCGAAGAGAGCCCCTCGTCACAGAGAAACGCTACACACTTTACACGTAAATATATATATTTCTCAAAAAGTCAGGGTCACCATCATGTTATAAAATACTACTTTATTCCGGTATTTTTAATGTTTATTCTTTATTTTAGTATTTTCTTGGGTTTATTCTTTTCTGTTGACATTTTATTATGTTTCTTTGCATTGACTAATTTTCAAATTCGAGTTTTTAAAAATGACATTGACCCTTACCTTTTTTTGTGTGGTATATATGCGTGAATTTGTCGTCCAGTGAAAATGGATTTTTTCAACAGAATTTTTGCAAGCACAACTCCTTTGTTGGTGTGGGATCTTTAACGTGCGTTAAACGCGTGCTGCGAGAGAGACATCGGTTCATCATTTTATCATAAAGAATGAAACTCTGGCCCATACTTAAGATTTAGAGGAACGGGAAGGAGAGCAACATCCTTAAGTGATCCGTGATTCAAACCCGCGTTTCTCCTGTAGGAGACAGGCGTTTAACCACTAGACCACATACTGTACTCCACTCTGATGAACCACATAGCATAGACACATTATTTAAACCAAGACTTCGGAAAGTCAAGAATACTGACTGGTCTTCAAGGGAGGGACCTGGGAAATCAACCAATCTCTCCAATGTTTTATACCAAGGCAACCAGGCAATGCCCTCCTCTTCATGATTTTCAACTGTCGTGGGACATTTAGCGTGCGCAACCAGAAGCACACGGGTCCGAGCTAATTTTTCGTCCCCTTCCGAAGGACTAGAAGTTCAATTCAATTTTCCGGTCAAACTGAGGAGAAAAGTCGAGGCGTCTACAGGGGAGCGAACCCTTGAACCTCGAGTTTAGTTACTGGCAGGTGAAAGTCTGAGCCATTCTGCCACTGTTCTCCCAAAACATGGCATAAAAAAGCGAAATGGATTGTTTTCAGAGTAGGTGTTAAGTCTCTGTCTCGGTCTCTCTGTCTCTCTCTCTCTGTCTTTCTGTACCTATCTCTCTCTGTCTGTCTGCCTGTCTGTCTGTCTGTCTGCCTGTCTGCCTGCCTTCCTATTTATCTGTCCATCTCTATCTCTTCTCTGTCTCTCTGTCTCTGTCTGTCTGTCTCTCTCTGTCTGTCTCTCTGTCTCTCTTTCTTTCTCTCTTTCTGTCTCATTGTCTCTCCCTCTCTATCTGTCTGTCTGTCTCACTGTCTTCTCCGCTAACTCACTCTCTCTCTCTCTTATTCTGTCTCTCTCTGTCTCTCTCTCTATGCCTTTGTCTCTGTCTGTCTGTCTGTCTCTCTGTCTGTCTCACTGACTTTCTCTCTCTCCGTCTCACACACACACACACTCTCTCTCTCTCTTACTCTCCCTCTGTTTCTCTGTTTGTCTCTGTCTCTGTCTTTCTTATCTCTTCTCTGTCTCTGCTCTGTCTCTGTCTCTGTCTCTCTCTGTGTTCTTATACATGTACAACCAAACCAGAGTCACGTGCGAGCTCAAGCACACGGCTAGGCTGGCTAGTCTACCTTGACCTTGAAGTCAGCAACGGTTCTTGTGATGCCAGCATCGCCCAGGTGCTGTGATCTGCAGGTTACTGACACTGCGCGCGCTTCCCTGTCTCTGCACGCCTCTCACCACCCTCGTCAGTTTCATCTTGTCTCAGATTAAATAGAATTTGCAGAACATGATTCCCCACCGGAGAGGTCGCCAGATACAATATTGTTTGTTCCGTTTTGTTCTGTTTCTCTTTCGTTTGGTTTTGTTTTTCGTTCGAGCATGAGATGGCATGGTACTTTGAAAGGGACAGTTAGATAAGCACAGAGAAGGTGGAACATATTTTTGACTTTTATCCATTGATTTGTTGTTGTTGTTGTTGTTGTGTGTTGTTGTTGTTCTGCTGACAGAAGATTTTAACCCTTTGACTCCCTCATCCTCTCCATCAGCATCCTGCATTGTCAGCCATGCTGGCAAAACATTTTTTTTTTAAACTTAACCCTTTGACTCCCACACTCCTCTCCGCCAGTATCCTGCATTGTCAGCCATGCTGGCAAAAAAATTTAAAAACTTAACCCTTTGACTCCCGCACCCTCACCGCCAGCATCCTGCTTTACCAGACATGCTAGTAAAACAAAAACTTAACCCTTTGACTCCCTCATCCTCTCCGCCAGCATCATGCATTGTCAGCCATGCTGGCAATTTTTAAAAATCTTAACCCTTTGACTCCCGCACCCTCTCCGCCAGCATCCTGCATTGTCAGCCATGCTGGCAAAATAAACAAAAAACTTAACCCTTTGACTCCCCACCCTCTCCGCCAGCATCCTGCATTGCCAGACATGCGAGCAAAACAAAAACTTAACCCTTTGAATCCCTCACCCTTTCCATCAGCTTCCTGCAGGAAGCTGGCGAAAAGGTGCGGAGTCGAAGGGTTAAAGTTTTTGGAGTTGGTGGATAGGTGCGGGAGTGAAAGGGTGAAACCAACACGCGCTGTCAGCCGCCATCGCCACAGTCACCACCAATCAACAAAAGCTTACGTGGATTTATTGTCGTGTCACTGTGGTGTGAATAATAATGATAATAATATAATAATAATAATAATAATAATAATAATGATAATAGTAATAACAATAATAATGATGATGATGATAATAATAATACAAAATAATAATAATGATAATAATAATAATAATAATAATAATGATAATGATAATAATAATGATGATAATAATGATAATAATAATAATAATAATAATAATAATATGAAAGCTACGCAGTAAGTAGCTTTTTTCACTGAGAGACAGGCTCAGCCAGGTAGCCATAATAATAATAATAATAATAATGATAATAATAATAATAATAATAATAATAATAATAATAATAATAATAATAATAATAATACTAATACTAATAATACTACTACTACTACTACTACTACTAATAATAATGATGATGATGATAATTATAATATGAAAGCTAAGCAGTAAGTAGCTTTTTTCACTGAGAGACAGGTTCAGCCAAGTAGCCATAATAATAATAATAATAATAATAATAATAATAATAATAACAATAATACAATAATGATAATAACAATAATAATGATGATGATAATAATAATAATCATCATCATCATCATCAGGTGCCCTGCCGCATGGCGTTGGCGACCATGAACTTCCATCCATCTCTATCTCTCGTTGCCCCTAGCATCTCCTCCACCCTCCTCGTCCCCAGCCACTCTGCAAGTCCGTCCAGCATTCTCTCCCTGGGTCTACCTGGTGCTCTCTTTCAATAATAGTAATACAAAATAATATTAATGATAATAATAATAATCATAATAAAATAATAGTGATAATAATGATAAAATAATGATGATGATAAAAATACTGATAATAACAACGATGCTAATGGCAGCAAAGAGAAACGGCCAGCCTGGATATTTTGTATTTATTAGGGATTTATAGGTACAGTGATCTCCAGTAGCTGAATGGTATTAGCCATAAAACATCAGGGGAAAAACAACAGAGCCATTTGTCTCCCATTATGTTGTTGTTACTGAAGCTAATTGTCTTTAGTTTCTAAGGGCAATGAGTGTGGTGTTCATTTCTGGTTGTTTTTCGGTCTTACAGGCTAGTGGCCTCAGTGGATCATTTTGTACATTTTGTCCTCTCTGTCTCTCTGTCTCTGTCTCTGTGTGTATGTGTCTCTCTCTCTTCTTTTTCTTCTTCTCTCTCTCTCTCTTTTTCTTTCTGTCTCTGTTTGTCTGTCTGTCTGTCTCTCTCTCTCTGTCTCCCTCTCTCTCTCTCTTTTCTTCTTCTTCTTCTTCTTCTTCTTCTTCTCTCTCTCTCTCTTTCTCTCTCTGTCTGTTTGTCTTTCTGTCTCTGTCTCTCTCTGTCTCTGTCTTTCTCTCTTTCTCTCTCTCTTTCTCTCTTTGTCTGTCTGTCTGTCTGTTTCTCAATCTGTCTCTCTCTCTCTCTCTCTCTCTCTCTCTCTCTCTCTCTCTCTTTCTCTCTCTGTCTGTTTGTCTTTCTGTCTCTGTCTCTCTCTGTCTCTTTCTTTCTCTCTCTCTCTCTCTCTCTCTCTCTCTCTCTCTCTCTCTCTTTGTCTGTCAGTCTGTCTGTCTGTCTCTCTCCTTCTCTCTTTCTCTCTGTCTCCCTCCCTCCCTCTCTCTCACTCTCCCCCCTTTCTGTCCCTTCTTCATCATCATCATCATCAGGTGCCCTGCCGCATGGCGTTGGCGATCATGGACTTCCATCTTTTTCTATCTCTCGTTGCCCTCAGCATCTCCCCCACCCTCCTCGTCCCCAGCTACCCTGCAAGTCCGTCCAGCATTTTCTCCCTGCGTCTACCCGGTGCTCTACTTCCCTCCATCTTTTCCGTTGTGACCAGGTGCTCCAAATCCCCTTCCTTATCAAATGGCCTATAAATGTTGCCTGTCTTTTCCTAATCTTCCTTATGAGTGATCTACTTGTGTCTGCCTCCATCAAGACTGTCTCGTTTGTTTTCTTTGCTGTCCATGGAACTCTCAACAGTCTTTTTAGAAACCACATCTCGGCTGCCTCATTCTTGCTCTGGCTTTGCTTGCTGACTGTCCACGCCTTGCATCCGTACAACAGTGTTGGTTCTATATAACATTCAAGGACACTCTTCCTGATGTTAATTGATAGGCATTTGTTGGTAAGAATGCGTGTCATCTTCTTGAATGCTGTTTTGGCTTGGCCGATTCTGCCAGCTATTTCCGATGTGCATCTGCCGTCTGATGAAATGACCGTTCCCAGGTATTTGAACTTATTAACCTGTGTCAAGGTTGTGCCATTTGCTGTTATTTTGCATGAGGGGATTTCATATTTTTTACTGATCATCATGACTTCAGTCTTCCTGCTGTTTAGTTCCAGCCCCTTACCTTTGCTTTCTATTTCTAGTATATTCACCAGGTTTTGTAGGTCCCTTTCAGTTTCTGCAATTAGCACGGTGTCATCTGCGTATCGAATGTTGTTTATCATTTTCCCTCCAACCTTTAATCCAGGGTCTTTTTCCAGGTTTCTCATGATGTTTTCGCTGTAAAGTGAAAACAGATCTGGTGACAAAACACAACCCTGTCTGACTCCTCTTTTGATGTTTCGGAAAGAGCTTATATTGTTTTCTATTCTCATTGCAGCTGTTTGTTCCCAGTACATATTCCTGATTATTCATTGATCTTTTCCATCAACATTGAGTCTCTCCAGTTGGTTGATCAATTCTTCATGTCGTAACTGATCGAAAGCCTTGGTATAGTCAAGAAAGCATAAATACAAATCCTTATTCATCTCAATTGACCTCTCTATTGACCTCTCCCCTCTTACTCAACCAAATCGCGAGCACGTGGGACTGCAAGCACTTGTGTGCGTGTATGTGTGCATGTGTGTGTGTGTGTGTGTGTGTGTGTGTGTGTGTGTGTGTGTGTGTGTGTGTGTGTGTGTGTGTTTGAGGGTATATGTGTGTGTTTGCATGTGTGCGTGTGTGTATATATATGTATATATATATATATATGTATATATATATATGTCTGAGTCAGGTCAGACAAATAGGTCTGCTACTGGCAAGCTGTAGCCCAGTACTACCTGTCACAGCAGGAGACTTGGAGAGGGGATTGGCGCCACCAAGGATTAACCTAAGCCCACAGAAAAGATATGAGAGACACTATAGCCAACAACATACCGGATCGGTCGGGGCCCGGGTTACAAACGACCGCGCTTACCACTGACAAGCACCAGGGTGGAAGTGAAAAGTCAGCTACTGGGGCAAAGACATCATTCAAACTGCCAACGGAAAAAGCTACCATTGGAACCTGGAATGTCCGTACACTCCATCAGTGCGGCAAAGTAAAAGAACTAGAACACGAGCTGAGACGCTACCAATGGGACATTGTGGGTATATCGGAAGTAAGATGGACAGGCTTCGGAGAAGCAATCACAGAGGAAGGACACAAGATGTGGTACAGTGGCGAAGAGTCACTACATGAAAATGGCGTAGCTTTCATCGTACGCAAAGAAGTCATTGGATGCATCATGAGCTGCACGCCTGTCAACAGCAGAATCATCAGCATTCGGGTGTCAGCCAAACCAAAGAACATCACCATCATACAAGTGTATGCTCCAACTACCAGCCACGAAGACCAGGTGGTTGAAGAATTCTATGAGAAAATAGAAGACACCATCGGAAAAGCCCCCAGGAAAGACATCATCATAGTTCAGGGGGACTTCAACGCCAAAGTCGGCCCAGATGCCTACAAAAACTGGGCTGGAACAGTGGGTCAATTTGGCACAGGGGAAACTAATGACAGGGGACTTCGCCTTCTGGAGTTTGCCTGCACCCAACGGCTCACCATTGCTAACACCCTCTACCCCCACAAACTGTCAAGAAGAACAACCTGGCATGCGCCGAACGGAAAGACTCACAACCAGATCGACTTTGTCCTCACACCGCGGCGCTTCAAATCAAGCATTAATAAAGCAAAGACGAGGACATACCCTGGAGCTGATATAGGCAGCGACCACGACCTCGTGCTGCTCACAATGAAGATCAAATTGAAAAAGAAGTACCAAGCTGCGCAGCCACGCCTCAAGTTTGACCTGGAAAAGCTAAAAGATCCAGAGATAGAAGAGTCATTCCAGGCACAGCTCGGGGGGCGGTTCGCGGCACTCAACTTCCTGGACAGCGACATCAACGACCTCACAAACAACTTTGGTGAGGCAGTCCGCGAAACAGCAGAGGAGGTACTGGGGCGACAGAGGAAGAAACAGCAAGCATGGATCTCAAATGACATCCTTGACCTCTGCGACAACAGAAGATCACTGAAGAAGACGAAAAACTCCAGCCCTGAAGAAGCCGCACAGTATCGTAAAACCAACAACCTTGTAAAGAAGAAAATGATTGAAGCCAAAGAACAATGGAACAACAACCAGTGTGAGAACATCGAGAAAGGCATGAAAAAAGGAAACAGCAAACATGCCTTCACCACACTGAAAAACCTTACCAAGACGCAGCAAAACAGATCGTCAGTCATCGAGGATACCTCAGGCGAGCTGCTGACAGAAAGCTCCGCTGTTCTGAACAGATGGACGCAGTACTGCCAAGAACTATACAACTACCCAATACAGCCAGATGACAGTTTGTTTCAGGGGGACTCAACACTATTGAGGGAATCCTCACCGCTACCAGTGATGAGAGAAGAAGTGGAAGAAGCCATCCGCAGCCTACCAGCAGGGAAATCACCTGGAGCAGACAATATCCCAGCAGAGCTGCTCAAACATGGAGGGAATGATTTGGTCACTCGTGTAACATCGATTTGTCAGAAGATCTGGGAGACAAAACAGTGGCCCACAGAATGGACTCAATCACTCATCATCCCCCTGCCCAAAAAGGGAAATATGCGCCAATGCCAGAACTACAGAACAATAAGTCTCATTAGCCACACCAGCAAGATCATGCTCAGAGTCATATTGAATCGACTGAAGAAAGAAGCGGAAGAACACCTTGCGGAAGAACAAGCTGGATTTAGGGCGGGCAGAAGCACAGTAGAACAGATCTTCACCTGCCGGATAATGATGGAGAAACATCTGCAGCATCAGAGAGACCTGTTCCACAACTTCATAGACTTTAAAAAAGCATTCGACAGGGTGTGGCATAAGGGTTTGTGGCAGGTGCTAAGAAAGTTTGGCATAGAGGAAGGTCTCGTCCAAACCATCCAGGCGCTGTATAACACTGCCAGCAGCGCAGTTCTCCTCAACAACCAGATAGGGGACTACTTCAAGACCACAGTTGGAGTCCGTCAAGGCTGCCTACTCTCTCCCGTGCTGTTCAATCTCTTCCTGGAGAACATCATGCGTGAAGCCCTCCATGACTTCCACTCCACTGTCTCCATCGGAGGAAGAACCATCAACAACCTGAGGTTCGCAGATGACATCGACCTGATGGGAGGCAGCAACGAAGAACTACAAGACCTGACCATGAGACTGGAAGAAAGTGCAGGTGCACACGGAATGGAAGTGAGCACAGAAAAAAGCAAAGTCCTGGTCAACAGCACAACCAACACCCATGCTGAAATCTACATGAACGGGCAACAGCTTGAAGAAGTGGACGCTTTCAAATACCTTGGCGCCACTCTCACCAAAGACGGTCGCTCTACAACAGAAATCAAGACCAGACTAGCGATCGCAACAGCAGCAATGGTAAAGCTAAACAAGATCTGGAAGAGCAGAGAGATCGGCTTTCCATCGAAGATGAAGCTGTACAAGTCCCTGGTGCTCCCCATCCTGCTGTATGGATGCGAGAGCTGGACCATGACAGCAGAGACCACCAAGAGAATCCAGACGTTTGAAACTAAATGCTTCAGGCGCTTGCTCGGGATCTCTTGGCAAGATCGGAAGACAAACGACTTTGTGTGGAGCCAAATAACAACACTCGCAGGCCCACAAGAACCCCTCCTGGCAACAGTCAAGAACAGGAAGCTGTCGTGGTTCAGGCATGTCACACGCCACAACTCACTGCCCAAAACGGTCCTCCAGGGTACACTGGGAGGCGGCAGACGAAGGGGACGACAAGCCAAATGCTGGATGGACAACATCAAAGAATGGACCAGGTTGGATGGCCCCACGCTGGTGCGACAGGCGGAGGACAGGACCGGTTGGCGACGGCTGGCTTCAAGAGTGTCTCTCATCTCTCCTCTACGCCCATCACGGGCAGGAGAATGATGATGATGATGATGATATATATGTATATAAAATATATATATATATATATATATATATGTGTGTGTGTGTGTGTGTGTGCTTGTGTGTGTATGTGTATGTGTGTTTGTGATTATATGTGTGTGTATGTTTGTGTGTGTATGTGTGTGTGTCTGTGTGTTTGTGTGTATGTGTGTGTATGTATGTGTGTGTGTTTGTGTGTGTGTATATGTGTATTTATTTGTGTGTGTATGTGTGTGTGTGTCTGTGTGCATGTGTGCGTAAGTATGTGTATGTGTATTTGTTTGTGTGTGTATGTGTATTTGCTTGTGTGTGTATGTGTGTGTATGTGTGCGTATGTATGTGTATACGTGTATTTGTTTGTGTGTGTATGTGTGTGTGTATGTGTGTGTATGTGTGTGTGTTTGTGTGTGTATGTGTGTATATGTGTGTGTATGTGTGTGTGTTTGTGTGTATGTGTGTGTATGTGTGTGTATGTGTGTGTGTTTGTGTGTGTATGTTGTGTGTGTATGTGTGTGTGTTTGTGTGTATGTGTGTATATGTGTGTGTATGTGAGTGTGTGTTTGTGTATACGTGTATGTGTGTGTGTGTGTGTGGATGATGTGTGTGTTTGTGTGTATGTATGTGTGTGTGTTTGTGTGTATGAGTGTGTGTGTGTGTGTTTGTGTGTATGTGTGTGTGTTTGTGTGTATATGTGTGTTGGTTTGTGTGTATGTGTGTGTGTTTGTGTGTGTGTTTGTGTGTATGAGTGTGTGTGTGTGTGTTTGTGTGTATGTGTGTGCGTGTGTGTATGTGTGTGTATTTGTGTGTATGTGTGTGTGTGTGCGTGTGTGCATGCGCGCGCGCATGTGTGTGTATATGTGTGCGTGTATGTGTGTATGTGCGTGTGTGTGTTTGTGTGTGTGTGTTTGTATGTGTATGTTTGTGTGTGCTTGCGTGTATGTATGTGCATGTGTGTGTGCGTGTGGTTGTGCGTGCGCTCGTGCGTTTATGTATGTATGTGTGTGTGTGTGTGTTTGTGTACATGTGTGTGATTGTGCTCATTTTATATAACTAACTTCTACGATATAGCTGAGCCAGAACACGTTATTTGAGTGTTACGTATTTGAAAAAATGGTAATACATAAATAATCCCGAGGTCAATAGTGGATGAGGTGGCAAAGACTTCAACGTTCTCGGAGACCAGCATTATGAAGACAAAGCCCATCTCCTCTCCTTCAATGCTTTACCTTCCCCAACGATGTACAGAGTCAACTACCCATTCACAACTGGATGGACTGAAGGCTGAAAGTACCAAGTTTGTTTCTTTGTTAGTTTGCTTGTTTGCTTATTTATTTATTTATTTATTTTTGGTTTGCTTGTTTGCTTGTCGGCTTGTTTGTTTGTTTGTCTGCTTGTTTTTTTTTTATTGTTTTGTTTTTGTTTGTTTCTTTGCTTGTGTTTTTCTTTGTTTGGTTCTTTTTGTCTGTCTGTCTGTCTGTTTTGTTTTGTTGGTTTGTTTGTTTGTTTCTCTTTCTCTCTTTCTTTGACTTCTTTTTTATTTGTTCGTTTGTTTATTTGTTTATTCTCTCTTTCTTTCTTTGCTTGTTTGTTTGTTTGTTTCTCTCTCTTTGTCTTTCTTTCTTTGTTTATTTGTTTGTTTGTTTGTTTCTCTCTTTCTTTCTTTCGTTCTTTGTTTATTTGTTTCTTGTTTTCTTTTGTTCGTTTGTTCTTTTGTTTGTTTATCTGTTCCTGTCTTTCTTTTTTTTTTTTAGCCAAGTTCAAACCGATGCAGTCAAATGGAAAGGCAAGAATTCTACCACTAAGTCAAACAAGTTTCTACTTGGGTCATAATCATGTGAGTCATAATCATGTGGGTCATAACCAGGTGGGTCATAATCATGTGGGTCATAATCATGTGGGTCATAATCATGTGGGTCATGTGGGTCATAATCATGTGGGTCATAACCAGGTGGGTCATAATCATGTGGGTCATAATCATGCGGGTCATAATCATGTGGGTTAATCATGTGGTCATAATCATGTGGGTCATATAATCATGTGGGTCATAATCATGTGGGTCATAATCATGTGGGTCATCATAATCATGTGGGTCATAACCATGTGGGTCATAATCATGTGGGTCATAACCATGTGGGTCATGTGGGTCATAACCATGTGGGTCATGTGGGTCATAACCATGTGGGTCATAATCATGTGGGTCATAATCATGTTGGTCATAACCATGTGGGTCATAATCATGTGGGTCATAATCATGTGGGTCATAATCATGTGGGCCATAACCATGTGGGCCATAACCATGTGGGTCATAATCATGTGGGTCATAACCATGTGGGTCATAATCATGTGGGTCATAATCATGTGGGTCATAACCATGTGGGTCATAGCCATGTGGGTCATAATCATTTGGGTCACAATCATGTGGTTCATAATCATGTGCATAACCATGTGGGTCATAATCATGTGCATAACCATGTGGGTCATAACCATGTGGGTCATAACCATGTGGGTCACAATCATGTGGATCATAATCATGTGCATAACCATGTGGGTCATAATCATGTGCATAACCATGTGGGTCATAACCATGTGGGTCATAACCATGTGGGTCATAACCATGTGGGTCATAATCATGTGGGTCATAACCATATGGGTCATCATCATGTGGGTCATAATCATGTGGGTCATAAACATGTGGGTCATCATCATGTGGGTCATAACCATGTGGCGTCCCTGTTCTCGGAATAAATTCTGCATTCACTGTACCCGCTGGGGTTATGTGATGGACGCTATCTGTAACCATCCTGGCACAAGCAATAAGCCTACAAATATATCTTATGGAATTGTCTTGAGGTTTTCTACCCAGCGAAGGGGTCTATGTCCATAATAATAATAATAATAATAATAATAATAATAATAATAATAATAATAATAATAATAATAATAGTGATAATAATAATATATAATAATAATAATAATAATAATAATATTAAATAATAATAATATAATAATAATAATAATAGTAACTACAACAACAAAAACAAGAAGAAGAAGAAGAATGATAAGATGATAATAATAATAATAATAATAATAATAATAATAATAATAAAACTACTACTACTACTACCACTACTACTACTACTACTACTACTACTACTACTACTACTACCACTACTATTACTACTACCACTACTACTACTACTACTACTACTACTACTACCACTACTACTACTACCACTACTACTACTACTACTATTACTGATGATGATGATGGTGATGAGAATGCTCTGTCTTCTCCTCTTTTTATTTTGAGATTGACATCAAGAACAACTGCCAATATCGACAACTATAACAACAACAACAACAGCAGCAGCAGCAGCAGCAACAACAACAACAGCAGCAGCAGCAGCAACAACAACAGCAGCAGCAGCAACAACAACAACAGAAAACAACTTATAACAACAAGAAGATCATCACCATCATCATCATCAACAACAACGACAGCAATAAAAAATAGCAACAACAATAACAACAACAACGACAAAACAACAACAACAATAAAGACATATAAGCAAACAACAGACCACCAGAAGACATAATAACCAACCATAACAACAGCAACAAAAAAGAGATACAACAGAAAACAACAACAAGAGCAAAAACAAAAGCAACAACAACAACAACAAGAACAACGAAAACAACAACAAATACAACATTTATAACGACAACAACAACAACAACAAATACAACATTTATAACGACAACAACAACAACAGATACAACAATGATAACAACAGCAACAACAGATATGACAGTTCATGAAAACAACAAATACAATAATGTATAATAAAATCATAACAGATACAACAGATAACAGCAACAAGAGCAACAACAACAACAACAACAAATACAACATTTATAACGACAACAACAACAACAACAGATACAACAATGATAACAACAGCAAGAACAGATATAACAATTCATGAAAACAACAAATACAATAATTTATAATAAAATCATAAAAGATACAACAGATAACAGCAACAAGAGCAACAACAACAATAACAACAATTTCAACAGCAACAAAGACACAGCAATGATAACAATAACAAGTACAATGTATATAATAATTCACAAACACAACAACAAATACGCTAATTTATAACAACAACATAACAGATACAGCAACAAAACAACAAGAGCAACAAGAACATCAACATTAATAATAAAACCATAACAGACAACATCACAACAATGAAAACGGTGAGAAGAGCAACATCAACGACAATAAAAACAGCGCAACAACAACAACGGCAAGAACAACAAAGCAACAACATTAACAGCAACAAAAACAATAATAACAACAACAGCAAGAAACAACAACGACTAAAACACCACCACCACCACCACCAACAACAACAACACACAACAACAATAACATCAATGATACTACAGCCAATGACAAAAACGACAACAACAGCAACGAAAACACCAACATCAAGAACAACAGCACCACCATTACCACGACAACATTACAACCATCACCATCAACAACAACAACAGCAACAACAATGACAATAACAATAATGATACTACAGCCAATGACAAAAACGACAACAACAGCAACGAAAACACCAACATCAAGAACAACAGCACCACCATTACCACGACAACATTACCACCATCACCATCATCAACAACAACAGCAACAACAATGACAATAACATCAATGATACTATAGCCAACGACAAAAACGACAACAACAGCAACGAAAACACCAACATCAAGAACAACAGCACCACCATTACCACGACAACATTACCACCATCACCATCAACAACAACAACAGCAACAACAATGACAATAACATCAATGATACTACAGACAACGACAAAAACGACAACAGCAGCAACAACAACAACAACATCAAGAACAACAGCACCACCATCACCATCAACAACAACAGCAACAACAATGACAATGACATCAATGATACTACAGACAACGACAAAAACGACAACAGCAGCAACAACAACAACAACATCAAGAACAACAGCACCACATTTACCACGACAACATTACCACCATTAACAACAACAACAACAACAACAACAATGACAATAACATCAATGATACTACAGACAACGACAAAAACGACAACAGCAGCAACAACAACAACAACATCAAGAACAACAGCACCACCATTACCACGACAACATTACCACCATCACCATCAACAACAACAACAACAACAATAACATCAAGAACAACAGCACCACCATTACCACGACAACATTACAACCACCACCACCACCAACAACAACAACAACAATAACATCAATGATACCACAGACAACGACAAAAACAACAACAGCAGCAACGAAAACAACAACAACAAGAACAACAGCACCACCATTACCACGACAACATTACCACCATCACCATCAACAACAACAACAACAACAACAACAACAATAACATCAATGATACTACAGACAACGACAAAAACAACAACAGCAGCAACAAAAACAACAACAACAAGAACAACAGCACCACCATTACCATCAACAACATTACCACCATCACCATCATCAACAACAACAACAACAACAACAATGACAATAACATCAATGATACCACAGACAACGACAAAAACGACAACAGCAGCAACAAAAACAACATCAAGAACAACAGCACCACCACTACCACGACAACATTACCACCATCAGCAACAACACAAACAAAACAACAACAATAACAACAACAACAACAGCAACAACAATGACAATGACAATAACATCAATGATATTACAGACAATGACAAAAACGACAACAGCAGCAACGACAACAACAACAACAACAACAGCAACAACAATGACAATAACATCAATGATACTACAGACAACGACAAAAACGAAAACAACAACATCAAGAACAACAGCACCACCATTATCACGACAACATTACCACCATCAACAACAACAACAACAACAACAACAGCAACAGCAACAACAACAACCACAGCAACAACAACAACCACAGCAGCAACAACAACAACAACAACAGCAACAACAACAACAGTAACAACAACAACAACAACAACAACAAAAACAACAGTAACAACAACAACAACAACAAAAACAACAGTAACAACAACAACAACAACAACAGCAACAACAACAGCATTGCATGAACATACGCAAACGAAAGAAAACAAGATAAAAATACTACAAAATTAGTCTCCCCATCAGCAACTTCCCAACAACTTCCCGCTCAATCAGGAGAAAATGGCCTTGATGGTAACCACATGGTTGTAAACAGCATATCAACACTCGTTGCTGGTGCAGATGTCCGTGTCTGTCTGTCTTGTTAGCCAGCAAAGGAATCTGACATTTCTGTACTAATGCATACAGCTGTTTAGGTTTATGTAAGGTTCTCTTGCGGTCATCCAACTTTTCCAGTGAGTCCTTAATAAACAAACAAACAAACAAACGAACGAACAAAAAACAAACAAAAATCAAACAAACAAACAAATAAAACTAGCAGACACTTACATAATAATAATAATAATTACAATATTTATATAGCGCAAAATCTCGATAAAAATCAAATCTAAGCGCTGAACATACACTTACGCACGCGCGCACACACACACTTACACATGGCTATAAATGGGGAAAAAGAATAAAAGCAATGGAAAATTATAGAGAGCATATTATATACAAATATATATTACAATGTGATTCCCCTCCGAGTGGAGACAGGCTACAGAGGGGGATGAGTGAGGTCAGGATTTTATGCAGAGGGAAAAGGTGAGTTTTGAGAGCGGACTTGAAGGAGACAAAAGTAGGTTGTTGACGGACAGAGAGAGGAAGTTTGTTCCAGGAAAGTGGACCAGAAACAGAGAAGGCTCGTGGACCATAGGTATTGAGCTTGGTGCGTGGAAAGCAAAAAGTCAGAGGATCGGAGGCAGAGCGGAGGGTACGTGAGGGAACATAGATCTCAAGTAGGCTTGACAGGTAATGGGGGGCTGCGTTATTGAGGCTTTTGTAGCACATGGTGTCTAGTTTGTACTGTATGCGCTTTGATACAGGGAGCCAGTGAAGTTGTGCCAGGAGAGGAGATATGTGGTCAGCTTTTTTCTTTTTGAGTACAAGGCGTGCAGCATTGTTTTGAATGCGCTGTAGGATGTGAATGGTGGAGGCAGGAAGACCAGACAGGAGTGAATTGCAATAGTCAATGCGAGACATTATGAAGGAGAGAACGAGTTTTGCAGTTGTTTCCACGGAGAGATACTTCCTGATCAAGCTTATACGATGGAGGTGAAAGTAGCAAGATCTGGCAGTTTGAGAAACAAAGTTGTTCATAGAGAGGGTAGAGTCAATGCAGACACCAAGGTTTTTAGCTGAATCAGAAATTGGGACTGATGTGTTACATAATGGGAGAGAAAGAGGAGGCAGCTGGGAAAGTTTCTGACGGGTGCCAATGAGGATAGCTTCTGTCTTGTCGTCATTAAGCTGAAGTTTATTGAATGTCATCCAGTTCTTAATGTCCGAGTAACACTCAGTGGTGCGAGTCAAGAGGCGCTGTATATTGTCTGGTGTGTCACTGTCTAGAAGTTGGGTGTCATCAGCATAGAAGTGGTGTTTTATAGAGTGGGAGTTGATGATGGTGGACAGGGGGGAGGTGTAAAGAGTGAAAAGAACAGGGCCAAGGACAGATCCTTGTGGAACACCACAGGTCAGGCATGCAGGTTGAGAGTAAGTGCCATTAATGAGAACAGTTTGTTTTCTGTTTGACAGATATGAAGTGAAAAAGGAGAGAGCAATGTCAGAGATGCCAAAAGTATGATGAAGTCTAGAAAGGAGAATACCATGATCAATGGTATCAAAGGCTGCAGACAGATCAAGGAGTGTGAGGAGAGAGACTTTGCCAGTATCAGTTGCAAGGAGGAGATTGTTGAGAATGTGTAGTAGGGCAGTTTCAGTGCTATGGCACTGGCGGTAGGCTGACTGGAAAGGATTGAGAAGATTGTTGGCAGACAGGTGAGAGTTCAGCTGGTTGAGGACAACTTTTTCAAGCAGTTTTGACAAGAAAGAGAGATTAGAGATAGGCCGGTAATTTTTCAGTTCATTTGGGTCTAAATTGTATTTCTTGAGGAGAGGGTGAACAATAGCAGACTTGAAAGAATCTGGAATAGTTCCAGTTTGAAGAGAAGTGTTGATGATGTCAGTGATGAATGGGAGGAGAGTAGGGAGACAGTCAGAGTAGAGAGAACCTGGAAGAGGATCCAGTTCGCAGGTTTTGAACGACATGGATCTGATTGTGTTGAGAATTTCTTCTAGTGAGACTGGGGTAAAAGTAGTAAGAGGTGTGCCAGAGAAGGAAGGGTCAGGTGGGCATGGTTGACAGGGTGTCCTGTCAAGCCTGTCACGAAGAGTTTGTATTTTGGTGGTGAAATACTTGGAGAATACAGATGGGAGTTCTTCATTTGTGTGTTTTGTTGGGAGAGGTAAATCTTTTCGTGTGCCAAGGAGATGATTCATGGTTGTAAAGAGTTCTCTTGAAGAAGCGGCATTCAGGATTTTGGTTTGGAAATAGTTTGTTTTTGCAGATGCAATGAGGGTGGATACTTTTGTTTTAGAGGCTTGGAAAAGTTGCCTATGTACAGTGAGTTTGGATTTGCGCCAGCGGCGCTCTGATCTGCGGCGGGCACGTTTTGCACAGGCAATCTCATGAGTGAGCCAGGGGGTAGGGGGGCGGTCAGGTAAAAGACGAGTTGTGGCTGGAGCATGAGTGTCCAGAAGATGGCGGAGAGTAGTATAGAATTCATCGGCAAGGTTGTGTGACTTTTCAGAAAGGAGGCGGGAGGCATCAGATGAAAATGTGGAGAGGTCAATAGATTTGAGATTGCGTCGAGTCACTGTGCGCGTGGTACGGGAAGGAGGAGAAATGTCAAGAGAACAGAGAATTGCAGAGTGGTCAGATGGAAGGGCTGAAGTTAGACGGGTAGAAAGAACTACGCAGTTGTCAGTAGCTGAATTGTGGTGATCACGTATGCACACAGAGACACTGACACACACACATTAGCATACATACATACATACACACATACACACATACATACATACACACATACATACATACATACATACATACATACACACATACATACATACATACATACATACACACATACATACATACACACATACATACGTACATACATACATACATACATACATATATACATACATACAGACATACATACATACATATATACATACATACAGACATACATACATACACACATACATATATACATACATGCATACATACATACATACATACATACATACATACATACATACACACATACATACATACATACATACATACATACATACATACATACATACATACATACATACATACATACATACATACATACATATATACATACATACATACTGTAATGGAAGTCACCTTCGTGTTGTCACATTACCTGCCGACACTTGACACTAAACCTAAAGATAATTATGACTCACTGCCTGACCACCCCAATCATCCCTCCCTCCACCTCTCCGCCCACTACCACCTCACTCTCACTTCAATTTCCACCTGCTTGCCTATCATATGCAATGTCATCTGAGTTGAAGGTGTCTTTTTCTTCATTTACATTTTTTTTTTATTTATCTGTATCTTGTTTTAGCTTTTCTTCATTTATTATATATTATGTGACCTCGCACCACGAAATCAGTCTTAACTCGCAGTCAGTCGAACAGCACTAGGAGCTGAAAAAAGATGACTGAGGGTCTATCTGGGGTGTTTTGACTTTTTCTTAAAATTGATTTCTGTAGACTATAATCTATCCCCTGCAGAATTGTTTTTCTTGAAAAAATATTATTAATCAATTTAAATCGGTACATGTATTTTATTGGTCTGATCGCAGCAGAAAGAACGCAATTTCCTACCAAAAGTACCTATTTTTGTCTCTTATTATGAACCGTAACCTGTACAGTACCCGCACATGTAATATACTGATGGAAAGCTCTTTGGTGCACCTTTCAGATAATAACAGCACAAATTAGAAACAAACTGGGTCAAAGCCACAAAATAAACAAATCTAAGGAAAATGTGTAGGAGAGCACACAAAAACTTTAGAGGCCGTTTTCTCAAAATGGCCGTCATACAACTTAATGACTTTAAACATACATAACTTCTACATTTTTTTTTAGTACAAGCTTTATTCAAGTACCAAAATAATCAGCAGAATGTACACTTTCCAGTGATATGTATATCTCAAAATGCCCAAAATGCTAGTTAAGACTGATTTTGTGGTGGGGGGTCACATATTTTTTATCTGTCTCTCTTGCTTTGGTATTGCGTTTTTTCTCGTGTGTATTTATGCACACTACGCAGGCCGTATGATGCTGCACAGTCTGCATACTCCGTCTTTGGTGGGCGTGTTTGCTGGGAGTCTTCACGTTTCCATGAGTATGCTATAACACAGTTGTTGTTTTTTCACATTTTTTTTTATTCATTTTTAACAAGAATAGATATCAACAAACAATGTTGTAACAGAACAGAACAAGAAAAAAAAAAATTTCAATTCATAATAATTGTTTACATAAAAAAAGAAAAGAAAAACATACAACCTACAAAACATATAAAACAATATTCCAATCAATGATGATTTCATTATGTACATCAATATTTAAGAAACATGTCATGAAGAAAGTCTGTTTTTTTACACAGGGAACATTGATCTGTAGTTATTCCATTGAGCATTAAAAAAGGACAAGCGAAAGTGTATTTTGGCATTATATTGTTCAATTTTGAATCTCTGGTTTAGCATTCTTTGGAAAGTATGTAGGTATGTATGCATGTATACGCTCAGCGCTTAGATTTGATTTTATCAAGATTTTGCGCTATATAAATAAAATATATTATTATTATTATTATTAAAAATATATTATATTTGGAACACACTTGTCTATTTTGCATTTATATATAAATGATTTTGCAAGCATTATTATAAGATCAAATACTCTATCTGTTTTTACGTTTTGGTCAACACCGAACAACACCAGATTTCGTGTGATTCTGATGTTGAAGGTATTTTCGCATTTTGCGTTGATTAATTTTTCTGTTAAATTCCAGAAATTACGGACACAGTAACAGTTCCAAGAAATGTTCAATAGAGTCTCTTGCATTATTACACCATGTACAATTTGTCGTAGTTGCTATACCCATTGTGCTATAACACAGTTAGCTTCTCCTTTTACCCACCAGTTCCAAATGTCTGAGGAGGGACTGAATACCAGAATTTTCCTTTTGGATTTGACTTTTCTATTGGATTACCGCGCCTAGTTTCAATTTTTTCATTCAGGTAGAAAGATTGATCTTTTCGTTCATGGACCTTTTGGGCAAATAATCCCAATTTTGCCATCTCATCATCATCATCAGGTGCCCTGCCGCTTGGCGTTGGCGATCATGGACTTCCATCCATCTCTATCTCTCGTTGCCTAGCATCTCCCCCACCCTCCTCGTCCCCAGCCACTTTGCAAGTCCGTCCAGCATTTTCTCCCTGGGTCTACCCGGTGCTCTCTTTCCCTCCAGTTTTCCCATTGTGACCAGGTGCTCCAAATCCCCCTTCCTCATAAAATGGCCTATATATGTTGCCTGTCTTTTCCTAATCTTCCTTATGAGAGATCTACTTGTGTCTGCCTCCATCAAGACTGTCTCGTTTGTTTTCTTTGTTGTCCATGGAACTCTCAACATTCTTCTTAGAAACCACATCTCGGCTGCCTCAATCTTCTTCTGGCTTTGTTTGCCATCTACAGTCAACTAATTTGCAAAAGATTAGGAAAGGACAGCCCACATTTATGGGGCAATTTTATGAGGAAAGGGGAATTGGAGCACCTGGTCACAACAGAAAGCGGAGGGAAAGAGCACCAGGTAGACCCAGGGAAAAAAATATTGTATGGACTTGCAAAGTGGCTGAAGACAGGGAGAGTGAAGGAGGTGCTTTGAGGCAACAAGGGATGAAACAGATGGAAGGCCATGATCGCCAACGCCATGTGGCAAAGCACTTGATGATGATGATGAATGATGAATCAATTAATTTTGTTTGAAGTTTTTTTTATAAAAGACTTTATACTACCCACACCCTGATTTTCCTACACGTATGAAAAACCGTACGTATTTAATATATCACGGACTTTTGAGGCCGAATTCGTTTTTCCTCTGTTGCGTAAATTTAATTGCATTTTATCTGCCTTTTAATGCAATCTCTCTTCACTCATTTTCGTTAGTTTTAGCCAATATCGAATATTACAAACGCTTGAGTTTATAGTTGAGGGAAATCTTGCCATCTCACCGTAATCTAAGATTATGAAATCATTTGGTGTTCTTATGTTGACCCTTACATATTTTTTCAGACATAAACAATTGAACACATTCAATCATCAAAGCCGCATTCTCTAAGCCCTATATTTCTGAGCCATACAGTAAAATAGGCTGAATCTGAGTGTCAAATAATTTCAAAAATTAATTTTTCATGAATTATTGTTTAGAGAGAGAAAAGAGAGAGAGAGAGAGAGAGAGAGAGAGAGAGAGAGAGAGAGAAGACAGACAGACAGACAGACAGACAACAGAAACAGAGATACAGACTGAGACAGAGAGAGACAGAGAGACAGAGAGAGACACACATAGAGAGAGAGAAAGAGACACACACTCAGAAGAGAGAAGACAGACAGACAGAAACAGACAGACACAGACAAACAGAGAGAGAATATTTCTGGAATACTGGAATAAATCATTTTCATGTGGATCTTTAGTCTGTGTGGGAGTATTTCCTTTTGTGAAGTTATCAGTTTGTGTGGGAAGTGTTTGCAATTGACTCACATGTTGCAAACACGTGACTCCGGTGATAAGATGATGTCAGTTAGCGCCATTAAGAACCCACGTGGGCCGATGTCTAAATAGACATACGTACAGAAAATGTCACGATCAATGGTTTATAGTCTCTTCAAGCATCTCTAAGCTATGGTGTCCCACAAGGCTCAGTCTTCAAATCCACGCTATTTTTTCTAAATACCGAATCCAGTAGATAATGTCACTGCCTCTCGCTTCTTATCTCACGAAAAGCTTTGCAAGTGCAACGGTAGAGCGTATGATTCCATTTCAGAAGGTTGCGTGTTCGAATCACGTTGGGGGTAATCAAATATTTGTCTACAACTAGATGATAGACAGCTGAGGTTTTGT
>CM060308.1:11632681-11637681 GCA_030674185.1 Monoplex corrugatus | reverse complement strand
ATAGGGTGCAGGAGTCAAAGGGTTAGTAGTAATCTGAGCCAGTGTTAGAGAAATGGTCACGCCATATAGATAAACCTACATTCATTATAATGATTATTATGTGTTAAGTGTGAACAGCAAGATTACTATTACAAATTATCTTGTAAACTTTACAATCTGAGGTCTGAACGTTCATGAAAAGACTGAGTCTAGCCATGTGTGAGTGTGTGTGTGCGTGTGTGTGCGCGCGTGCGTATGTGTATGTTCAGCGCTTAGATTTGATTTCTATCAAGATTTTGCGCTATATAATAAATATTGTAATTATTATTATTATGTCTACCTCAGATTTTATTTTTGAAACCAAACTTACTAGTTGTTGTTTTTTTTTACAGAAAGTTGGTTGAAATCAAATCGCCATGAGCGAAAACTTTAACAGCTTACACTTCCAGACTACAGACCCTGTCCATTCCCTCTAGTCTCTCGCGGAGATGGCATTATTGCTGTGTATAAAGACATGCTTGAAGCCCCGTCTCTCCTCCATCCACTCCTTTCCTTGTTCTACTGTGTCATCTGAAACTACTGAAGTCATTCTTTGTTTGTCTGGTCAACTTGTACTTTTCTTTTGTATAAAAAAAATCTTTTATCGTCCTTCTCCCTGCCGTTTGAACGAACACTCTCCTTTCATGTTTTATGATGAAATTGAGTCTCTCCTTGATTACTGCACTCTAAGATCATTCACCTGCCGGATAATGATGGAGAAACATCTGCAGCATCAGAGAGACCTGTTCCACAACTTCATAGACTTTAAAAAAGCATTCGACAGGGTGTGGCATAAGGGTTTGTGGCAGGTGCTAAGAAAGTTTGGCATAGAGGAAGGTCTCGTCCAAACCATCCAGGCGCTGTATAACACTGCCAGCAGCGCAGTTCTCCTCAACAACCAGATAGGGGACTACTTCAAGACCACAGTTGGAGTCCGTCAAGGCTGCCTACTCTCTCCCGTGCTGTTCAATCTCTTCCTGGAGAACATCATGCGTGAAGCCCTCCATGACTTCCACTCCACTGTCTCCATCGGAGGAAGAACCATCAACAACCTGAGGTTCGCAGATGACATCGACCTGATGGGAGGCAGCAACGAAGAACTACAAGACCTGACCATGAGACTGGAAGAAAGTGCAGGTGCACACGGAATGGAAGTGAGCACAGAAAAAAGCAAAGTCCTGGTCAACAGCACAACCAACACCCATGCTGAAATCTACATGAACGGGCAACAGCTTGAAGAAGTGGACGCTTTCAAATACCTTGGCGCCACTCTCACCAAAGACGGTCGCTCTACAACAGAAATCAAGACCAGACTAGCGATCGCAACAGCAGCAATGGTAAAGCTAAACAAGATCTGGAAGAGCAGAGAGATCGGCTTTCCATCGAAGATGAAGCTGTACAAGTCCCTGGTGCTCCCCATCCTGCTGTATGGATGCGAGAGCTGGACCATGACAGCAGAGACCACCAAGAGAATCCAGACGTTTGAAACTAAATGCTTCAGGCGCTTGCTCGGGATCTCTTGGCAAGATCGGAAGACAAACGACTTTGTGTGGAGCCAAATAACAACACTCGCAGGCCCACAAGAACCCCTCCTGGCAACAGTCAAGAACAGGAAGCTGTCGTGGTTCGGGCATGTCACACGCCACAACTCACTGCCCAAAACGGTCCTCCAGGGTACACTGGGAGGCGGCAGACGAAGGGGACGACAAGCCAAATGCTGGATGGACAACATCAAAGAATGGTCCAGGTTGGATGGCCCCACGCTGGTGCGACAGGCGGAGGACAGGACCGGTTGGCGACAGCTGGCTTCAAGAGTGTCTCTCATCTCTCCTCTACGCCCATCACGGGCAGGAGAATGATGATGATGATGATGAAGATCAGGAAAACTTGTTCTTGGCGATGTCACTGTTCTCTTTGATGATAAAGATGGCTGGGAAACCAAGCATATTGTATTTGTCTCTGGCTAACCATTCTCCCTCTGAGCTTTTGGCCCAGCCCCCCCCCCCCCCCCCCCACACACACACACACAAAAGGCCATGTTATTGACTGGCTGATCGTCCGTAACACAGATGAACTCGTTACACCAGTCTCAGTCCTGGACCAATTTCCTTCAAACCATTCTGCTGTGTTATACAATATTTTATTTATATAGCGCAAAATCTTGATAAAATCAAATCTAAGCGCTAAAACAGACATGCACGCACGCACGCACGCACGCACGCACACACACGCACGCACACACGCACACGCACACACACGCACGCACGCACGCACACGCACACACACACACACACACACACACACACACACGGCTATAAATGGGGAGAAAGAATAAAAGCAATGGAAAATTATAGAGAGCATATTATATACAATTATATATTACAATGTGATTCCCCTCCGAGCCGAGACAGGCTGCAGAGGGGATTGAGTGAGGTCAGGATTTTATGCAGAGGAGAAAAGGTGAGTTTTGAGAGCGGACTTGAAGGAGACAAAAGTAGGTTGCTGACGGACTGAGAGAGGAAGTTTGTTCCAGGAAAGTGGACCAGAAACAGAGAAAGCTCGTGGACCATAGGTATTGAGCTTAGTGCGTGGAAAGCGAAAAGTCAGAGGATCGGAGGCAGAGCGGAGGGTACGTGAGGGAACACAGATCTCAAGTAGGCTTGACAGGTAATCGGGGGCTGCGTTATTGAGGCTTTTGTAGCACATGGTGTCTAGTTTGTACTGTATGCGCTTTGATACGGGGAGCTAGTGAAGTTGTGCCAGGAGAGGAGATATGTGGTCAGCTTTTTTCTTTTTGAGTACAAGGCGTGCAGCATTGTTTTGAATGCGCTGTAGGATGTGAATGGTGGAGGCAGGAAGACCAGACAGGAGTGAATTGCAATAGTCAATGCGAGACATTATGAAGGAGAGAACGAGTTTTTGCAGTTGTTTCGACAGAGAGATACTTCCTGATCAGGCTTATACGATGGAGGTGATAGTAGCAAGATCTGGCACTGCTAACATTCGAAAAACACTATCGTCCTGTCTCCAACTTGCCATCCCTTTCCAAGCTCCTCGAGAAAGTGGTTTTGAAACGGCTGAATGATTATTTCTCAGCCCAATGTTTTTACCACCCTTTTCAGTCAGCTTACGGTTCTGACCATAGTACCGAAACTGCTCTTATTCACATCATAGATGATTTGTTATTTTCAGCCAACTGTGGCCGAAGTACACTATTTATTCTTTTAGATCTTTCTGCTGCTTTTGACACCATTGACCACCACATCCTTCTCTCTCGGCTGGAGCACACATTTGGAATACAAGGTAGTGCTCTTTCATGGTTTATGTCATACTTGTCCAACCACTTTCAGTCAGTACTGGTAAATGAGTCTAAATCCCCCGCCAATTAACCTTGCATATGGAGTTCCCCAAGGCTCTGTACTTGGGTCTGTTCTCTTCACACTCTACCCCTCATAACTTGCCACTACCATCATTCAGCACATCATTACATATCGTTCTTTTGCTGATGACTTCCAGCTTTAAAACAGCACATCTCCTGAAACCCTTTTCGAGCCTTTGACTGCTATGCTAAAATCCAGATTTGGAGATGCAAAATATTGTTTTTCACGATTTTTGTTTCCTGCAGAACTGTATTTCAACCTATGAGTTTGAGTTGTCAACAGGGGTTCACATCACTCAGACAATTCCACATGCGTTCTGTACAAATCTGTCAGCAATTACTCTGCGCAAAAGCTCTATGCGCTCGCAAATCCGACTGCGCAGTGCTGTATCAGGCCTATAACCATCTCAAAAAGTATACAATATCTCATTGGAGACAAAAATTACAAAAGTAAATCAAATACACATATTAATGCATTCATACACTCAGTTTAAAGATATGCCCATGGCGTTGACCGCTCAGGGCGTATAAAAAAAAATAGAAATGAATACAGATTTTATTATAATTAAGCACACTAAAACACATGTACACACACACACACACACACACACACACACAACACACACACACACACACACACACCACACACACACACACACACACAATATATTATATATATATATATCTGTACATGTATAAATTACCTAAACTGGTTTCTGCACATCACATTTCCATGGAGTCAAAAATGGACATAATATTTGCAGCCAAATATCAGTTCTGAGGAAATATGTAAGTCTTCATAGAACATAGACAGGAAAACAGACCAGCAAGGCAGGAAGTGATAAGACAGAGACAGAGAGAGAGAGAAAGAGAGAAACAGAAAGAGAGAGAGAGACAGAGAGAGAGGGAGCAAGAGACAGAGACAGAGAGAGAAAGAGAGAGAAAGAGAGAGAGAGAGAGAGAGAGAGAAAGAGAGAAACAGAGAGAAAGAAAGAGAAAGAGAGAGAGAGACAGAGAGAGAGAGAGCGAAAGAGAGAGAAAGAGAGAAACTGAGAGAGAGAGAAAGAAAAAGAGAAAGAGAAGAGAGAGAGAGAAGAGAGAAAGAGAAGAGAAAGAGAGAGAGAGAAAGAGAGAGAAGAGAAGAGAGAAGAGAAAGAGAGAGAGAAAGAGAGAGGAGAGAGAAAGAGAGAGAGAGAGAAAGAGAGAGAAAGAGAGAGAAGAGAACAGAGAGAGAGAGATAAAGAGAGAGAGAAAGAGAAAGAGACAGAGAGAAACAGAGAGAGAGAGAGAGAACAAGAGAGAGAGAAAGAAAGAGAGAAAGAGAGAAGAGAGAAAGAGAGAGAGAAAAGAGAGAGAAGAAAGAGAGAGAGAGAAGAGAAAGAGAGAGAGAAAGAGAGAGAGAAAGAGAGAGAGAAAAGAGAGAGAGAAAGAGAACAGAGAGAAGAGAGAGAGAGAGAGAGAAGAGATGAGGAGACGAGAAAAAAACAGAAGAGGAGATAAGAGAAAGAGAAGAAAGAGGACGAGAGAGAAGAAGAGAAGAGAAGAGAGAGAAGAGAGAGAGAAGAGAGAGAAAGAGAGAGAGAGAGAAGAGAGAAGAGAGAGA
>CM060308.1:11615181-11620181 GCA_030674185.1 Monoplex corrugatus | reverse complement strand
TTTCTGGAAAAAAAACAAAACACGAACACTCCTCAAAACACTCCTTAAACTGAACTTGCTTTCTGGGAAAAAAAATCACGAACACTCCTCAAAACACTCCTTAAACTAAACTTGCTTTCTGGAAAAAAACAAAACAAAACACGAATACTCCTCAAAACACTCCTTAAACTAAACTTGCTTTCTGGAGAAAAAAAACACGAACACTCCTCAAAACACTCCTTAAACTAAACTTGCTTTCTGGAAAAAAAAAACACGAACACTCCTCAAAACACTCCTTAAACTAAACTTGCTTTCTGGAAAAAACAAACACGAACACTCCTCAAAACACTCCTTAAACTAAACTTGCTTTCTGGAAAAAAAAAACACGAACACTCCTCAAAACACTCCTTAAACTAAACTTGCTTTCTGGAAAAAAAACAAACACACACGAACACTCCTCAAAACACTCCTTAAACTAAACTTGCTTTCTGGAAAAACAAAACACGAACACTCCTCAAAACACTCCTTAAACTAAACTTGCTTTCTGGAAAAAAAAAACACGAACACTCCTCAAAACACTCCTTAAACTAAACTTGCTTTCTGGAAAAAAAAAAAAAACACGAACACTCCTCAAAACACTCCTTAAACTAAACTTGCTTTCTGGGAAAAAAAAAACACGAACACTCCTCAAAACACTCCTTAAACTAAACTTGCTTTCTGGAAAAAAAAACCACGAACACTCCTCAAAACACTCCTTAAACTAAACTTGCTTTCTGGAAAAAAAAAACACGAACACTCCTCAAAACACTCCTTAAACTAAACTTGCTTTCTGGAAAAAAAAAAAAACACGAACACTCCTCAAAACACTCCTTAAACTAAACTTGCTTTCTGGAAAAAAAAACAAACCACGAACACTCCTCAAAACACTCCTTAAACTAAACTTGCTTTCTGGGAAAAAAAAAACACGAACACTCCTCAAAACACTCCTTAAACTAAACTTGCTTTCTGGAAAAAAAAACCACGAACACTCCTCAAAACACTCCTTAAACTAAACTTGCTTTCTGGAAAAAAAAAACACGAACACTCCTCAAAACACTCCTTAAACTAAACTTGCTTTCTGGAAAAAAAAAAACCCAAAAACACGAACACTCCTCAAAACACTCCTTAAACTAAACTTGCTTTCTGGAAAAAAAAACAACACGAACACTCCTCAAAACACTCCTTAAACTAAACTTGATTTCTGGAGAAAAAAAAAAACACACACAAAAAAACGGAGTTATTTTTGACACTACTTCATTTGTGCACAAAACTACGCACTCGAAGACACCAGACTAAGACATTTTTTCCTCATAATTGAAAGCACTCTAAATCACGGAGAAAACATTTATCCCACCTACCTGAAATAGGTACTGACTTTTTAAAACGTTTTTTTCCATTTTCTGCTTCTCGTCTTTCAGACTGAGTACCCAGCTCCCTTACAGAAACACTTCCCACAACCGCCTATACGGACAATCTAGGCTACATACTTTTCTTCTGTATAAAGCTCTGTGATAAAACTGTTATCTTTCGTAACACTAGTTTCTTAGTACATGCGTGCCCACACATTTTGTGTGTGTGTGTGTGTGTGTGTGTGCGTGTGTGTGTGTGTGTGTGTGTGTGTGTGTGTGTGTGTATGTGTATGTGTGTGTGTGTGTGTGCAATATCATTGATATATACATATACGCACGAACGCACGCACGCACGCACACACACACCATTTTTCTGCGAAGAGGAAAGGACAAACGAAAGCCCTGTTACCTTCAATCTATGTTCATTTCATTAAAAAAAAAAGCGAAAGGAAAACACAAACACACACACACACACACACACACACACACACACAGACACAGACACAGACACAGACACAGACACAGACACAGACACAGACACAGACACAGACACAGACACAGACACAGACACAGACACAGACACAGACACAGACACAGACACACACACACACACACACACACACACACACACACACACACACACACACACACACACACACACACACACACACACACACACAACGTTGTTCTAGTTTCATTTCTCTTTTCATCCATATCCTTTTTCTTAAGACTTTGCCGCTTCCGTTTAACTTTTTTTCCCGTCTGTTACTCTGTTCCCATCTCTCCCCTCCCCCCCCCCACACCCCCTTCTAATTTCATCCTCCATGCCATCTTTCTCCGTCTAATATCACTTATAGTGAAAAGATGTCAAATCAAGCAACGAACGAACGAACACACACACACATACACACAAACAATTAAGACAAATACCATGCTTCAGCACAAAAACAAACAATGCCACATCATTTTGGGGGGGTATTTGAGGTATTACATTTCCTACACTTATAAACTTTTCAGATCATTTTGATACATGGTTGGACAACATATTGAAAGAAAAGGAAACATCATTTGAAATGACGTAATTCCAGGAAGGCGGCTTTCAGAAGACAGCCTCTAACAGTTTCAGTTTCTCAAGATGACGTCTCCGCGCTCGGAACGAATTCCAGATGCCCTAACGTCACAGGTGCCATGTGTATGGTGATCATGGCACAAACCTTAAATCTGCACATGAACCCGTGAGCTGGCCAGGTCCTGAGGCCCTACCTAGACTATGTTTTACCTAGCCTATATTTTGTACGAGCACTTTATCAGCCAGCCACTGGAATAATACTGGTTACATGTAAATGACATGTGTATTTGTGAATCTTATCTTCAAAAAAGGAACATATGTATAAAGGAAATAAACAATTATAGGTCTGAATCACAACACAAACTAGCTATCCTGTATATCAACTCGTCTCACATGACAGACCCCCCCCCCCCCCCCAAGTCAATGCACAAATGCTCAGCTGTCTATCAACTAGGTCACGAAATATTTTCTTAATCATATAAAAGATAAGTTGCGTAAGTAAAATGAAGTAAGTAAGCAAGTAAGTAAGAAGTAAGTAAGTAAGCAAGTAAGTAAGTAAGTAGTAAGTAAGTAGTAAGTAAGTAAGTAAGATAGTAAGTAAGTAAGTAAGGTAAGTAAGAAGTAAGTAAGTAGTAAGTAAGTAAGTAAGTAAGTAAGTAAGTAGTAAGTAAGTAAGTAAGTAAGTAAGTAAGTAAGTAAGTAAGTAAGTAAGTAAGTAAGTAAGTAAGTAAGTAAGTAAGTAAGTAAGTAAGTAAGTAAGTAAGTAAAGTAATAGTAAGTAGTAGTAAGTAAGTAAGTAAGTAAGTAAGTAAGTAAGTAAGTAAGTAGTAAGTAAGTAAGTAAGTAAGTAAGTAAGTAAGTAGTAAGTAAGTAGTAAGTAAGTAAGCAAGTAAGTAAGTAGGTAAGTAAGTAAGCAGAGTAAGTAAATAAGCAAGTAAGTAAGTAGGTAAAGTAAGTAAGAAGTAAGTAAGTAGGTAAGTAAGTAAGCAAGTAAGTAAGTAGGTAAGTAAGTAAGCAAGTAAGTAAACAAGCAAGTAAGTAAGTAGTAGTAAGTAAGTAAGCAAGTAAGTAAGTAGGTACGTAAGTAAAGTAAGTAAGTAGGTAAGTAAGTAGTAGGTAAGTAGTAAGTAAAGTGAATAAGAAGTTGGTAAGTAGGTGAATAAATGAATACAAAATAAAAAGAGTACGTAGCTAAATAAACAGGCAAGAGATGAAAATACACGTCACAGTTTCCTTAGCAACCCCTTCCTATTCAGCAGTAAGCTGTTTAGGTGACTTACACAACACAGGAAACCCAAGACAAAAACCTGACTTCCATGTGCAACATTTGTGTATAGCCGGGTGGGGGGAGGGAGGGCAGGGAGGGCAGGGGGGGGGGGGTCTGTGTAAGATTTACGTCACGTGTCTATTCACGTGCTCAGACGAGACCGTCCCATTGTTGACTGATACAGTACGTACCATCAGACTTCTTTCCGGCACTGTCCAAAAATACCCTTGTCAAGTCTCGTCTAAAGAAAATTTAACCCTTTCTCTCCCCCATCTTATCTACCAATAGCAAAAACTTAACCCTTTGATTCCCTCACCCTATCCACCAGCTTCCTGCAGGAAGCTGGTGGATAGGGTGAGGGAATCAAAGGGTTAAGTTTCTCAGGAAGCTGGTGGATAGGGTGAGGGAATCAAAGGGTTAGCTGGTGGATAGGGTGAGGGAATCAAAGGGTTAAGTTTCTGCTTTGCTATCATGGTTGCTGCAGGGTGCTGATGCAAAAGGGTGCAGGGGTGATAGGGTTAATTTTGATTGTAACAGCTTGAAAAAAAAACACCAAAAAACTATCGCTTCGTAAGAAACTTGCTATTTTTCTCAAAGGTTATCGATAACGTTGTCTTTGTTTGTCTGGCAGCCAGCGACTTGCTCTTTCCAGTCTGTCTGCCGCGTGTACCATGATGGTGAGTCGACACTCCTCACGGTAACGAATGTGACCTCCCACCACGAAATGAGTCTAAACTAGCATTTTGGGCATTTTCAGATATACATATCACTGGAAAGTGTGCATTCTGCTGATTATTTTGGTACTTGAATAAAGCTTGTACTCCAAAAAATGTAGAAGTTATGTATGTTTGAAGTCATTAAATTGTATGACGGCCATTTCGAGAAAACGGCCTCTAAAGTTTTTGTGTGCTCTCATTTTCCTTAAATTTCTTTATTTGGTGGCTTTGACCCAGTTTGTTTCTAATTTTCGCTGTCATTATCTGAAAGGTGTACCAAAGAGCTTTCCATCAGTATATTACATGTGCGGTACTGTACAGGTTACGGTTCATAATAAGAGACAAAAATAGGCACTTTTGATAGGAAATTGCGTTCTTTCTTCTGCGATCAGTGCATTAAAATACTATTTTAAATTGATTAATATATTTTTTTCAAGAAAAAAATATCTGTGGGGGATAGATTATAGTCTACAGAAATCAATTTTGAGAAAAAGTCAAAACACCCCAGATAGACCCTCAGTCACCTTGTCAGCTCCTAGTGCTGTTCGACTGACTGCGAGTTAAGACTGATTTCGTGGTGG
>CM060308.1:11600181-11610181 GCA_030674185.1 Monoplex corrugatus | reverse complement strand
GCGCAGAGCCATTTCAGGGCTATAACCGCTTCAAAATACACAAAACTTCAACAGGAAAAAAAAAGAAAAGAAAATTAAGTACACATATCAATGCATTCGCGCACATAATCTAAGGACATGCCCCCGGCGTTGTCCACTCCGTCCGATTTATCGCACAGGGAAGATTTAAAAAACGCATCTGAAAACAAATATAAGCATACCTAAGGACACCAAAACATATATAAAACAGGCATAAATTACCTAAAATTGCTTCCGCATATCTCACCTCCTTAGAGCCAAAAATGCACTTAATACATGACCCAATTACCAATCCTAAGAAAAAGTACGTAAGACTTTATCAAACAATACAGGTGAATGGACCAATAAGGCAAAAAATAAGTAGAAATGACAGAAAGCAAGGCAACAAGGCAGAAACAAAGAGGGTGACAGAAAAGAGAAAATTTCTAGCACAGAATTTCCAGAAGGTGGGGATACTATTTATACTGAAAGAGACCCGGCAACCCAACGGGGACTCGCTTACTGCTAGATATCATGTAAACAGTGTTTTTCCCAAAAGTTGTGCAGTCCATCTTTGTGAGCAGCATCCAAATGTGAATACAAGCAAAATGCTAATTAGTATGTCATTGCAAGTATCAATACCAGCCCATTCAAGTTCTCCCTCACCCAACCTGCAGTCCCGACTTAACCCCACAACACTGTTGTTTGTTTTCCCCATCTGAAACAAAAGATGGCTGGCAAAAAGTTTTCAGAACCATGAACTTATCAAAAGCAGTGAAATCACAACTGGCTATCACTTCGCTGTCAGACAAAAGCAGTGAAATCACAATTGGCTACCATTTCGCTGTCAGACAATCAAAAGCAGTGAAATCACAACTGGCTACCATTTCGCTGTCAGACAATCAAAAGCAGTGAAATCACAACTGGCCACCATTTCGCTGTCAGACAATCAAAAGCAGTGAAATCACAACTGGCTACCATTTCGCTGTCAGACAATCAAAAGCAGTGAAATCACAACTGGCTATCATTTCGCTGTCAGACAATCAAAAGCAGTGAAATCACAACTGGCTACCATTTCGCTGTCAGACAATCAAAAGCAGTGAAATCACAACTGGCTACCATTTCGCTGTCAGACAATCAAAAGCAGTGAAATCACAACTGACTATCACTTCGCTGTCAGACAATCAAAAGCAGTGAAATCACAACTGGCTATCACTTCGCTGTCAGACAAAAGCAGTGAAATCACAACTGGCTATCACTTCGCTGTCAGACAATCAAAAGCAGTGAAATCACAACTGACTATCACTTCGCTGTCAGACAATCAAAAGCAGTGAAATCACAACTGACTATCACTTCGCTGTCAGACAATCAAAAGCAGTGAAATCACAACTGGCTATCACTTCGCTGTCAGACAAAAGCAGTGAAATCACAACTGACTATCACTTCGCTGTCAGACAATCAAAAGCAGTGAAATCACAACTGGCTACCATTTCGCTGTCAGACAATCAAAAGCAGTGAAATCACAACTGGCTACCATTTCGCTGTCAGACAATCAAAAGCAGTGAAATCACAACTGACTATCACTTCGCTGTCAGACAATCAAAAGCAGTGAAATCACAACTGGCTATCACTTCGCTGTCAGACAAAAGCAGTGAAATCACAACTGGCTATCACTTCGCTGTCAGACAATCAAAAGCAGTGAAATCACAACTGACTATCACTTCGCTGTCAGACAATCAAAAGCAGTGAAATCACAACTGACTATCACTTCGCTGTCAGACAATCAAAAGCAGTGAAATCACAACTGGCTATCACTTCGCTGTCAGACAAAAGCAGTGAAATCACAACTGACTATCACTTCGCTGTCAGACAATCAAAAGCAGTGAAATCACAACTGGCTACCATTTCGCTGTCAGACAATCAAAAGCAGTGAAATCACAACTGGCTACCATTTCGCTGTCAGACAATCAAAAGCAGTGAAATCACAACTGACTATCACTTCGCTGTCAGACAATCAAAAGCAGTGAAATCACAACTGGCTATCACTTCGCTGTCAGAAAAATCAAAAGCAGTGAAATCACAACTGGCTATCACTTCGCTGTCAGACAATCAAAAGCAGTGAAATCACAACTGACTATCACTTCGCTGTCAGACAATCAAAAGCAGTGAAATCACAACTGACTATCACTTCGCTGTCAGACAATCAAAAGCAGTGAAATCACAACTGGCTATCACTTCGCTGTCAGACAAAAGCAGTGAAATCACAACTGGCTACCATTTCGCTGTCAGACAATCAAAAGCAGTGAAATCACAACTGGCTACCATTTCGCTGTCAGACAATCAAAAGCAGTGAAATCACAACTGGCTACCATTTCGCTGTCAGACAATCAAAAGCAGTGAAATCACAACTGGCTACCATTTCGCTGTCAGACAATCAAAAGCAGTGAAATCACAACTGGCTACCATTTCGCTGTCAGACAATCAAAAGCAGTGAAATCACAACTGGCTACCATTTCGCTGTCAGACAATCAAAAGCAGTGAAATCACAACTGGCTACCATTTCGCTGTCAGACAATCAAAAGCAGTGAAATCACAACTGACTATCATTTCGCTGTCAGACAATCAAAAGCAGTGAAATCACAACTGGCTATCACTTCGCTGTCAGACAATCAAAAGCAGTGAAATCAGAACTGGCTATCACTTCGCTGTCAAACAATCAAAAGCAGTGAAATCACAACTGACTATCACTTCGCTGTCAGACAATCAAAAGCAGTGAAATCACAACTGGCTATCATTTCGCTGTCAGACAATCAAAAGCAGTGAAATCACAACTGACTATCATTTCGCTGTCAGACAATCAAAAGCAGTGAAATCACAACTGGCTATCACTTCGCTGTCAGACAATCAAAAGCAGTGAAATCACAACTGGCTACCATTTCGCTGTCAGACAAAAGCAGTGAAATCACAACTGGCTACCATTTCGCTGTCAGACAATCAAAAGCAGTGAAATCACAACTGGCTATCACTTCGCTGTCAGACAATCAAAAGCAGTGAAATCACAACTGGCTATCACTTCGCAGTCAGACAATCAAAAATGTTGGCTTAGAAGTCTGAAACTATGTGAAGAGAGAGAGGAGAATACTTTGTAGCACTCTGAAAATCTCACACATACTTCTTTTTGTTTTGCAAATAAATGACCAGTTCTGGATCAACCCACACAATAAAATCAACACAGATTACAATTACTGTTCCTTTGAAATACCCAAAATACAAGTTACAAGGCTAGATAAGTTTCAAATTATGTGCTACAAAAGCCTCAATAACGCAGCCCCCGATTACCTGTCAAGCCTACTTGAGATCTATCTTCCCTCACGTACCCTCCGCTCTGCCTCCGATCCTCTGACTTTTCGCTTTCCACGCACTAAGCTCAATACCTATGGTCCACGAGCCTTCTCTGTTTCTGGTCCGCTCTCCTGGAACAAACTTCCTCTCTCAGTCCGTCAGCAACCTACTTTTGTCTCCTTCAAGTCCGCTCTCAAAACTCACCTTTTCTCCTCTGCATAAAATCCTAACCTCACTCAACCCCCCCCCCCCCCCCCCTCTGCAGCCTGTCTCCGCTCGGAGGGAATCACATGGTTATAATATATAATTGTATATGCTATGCTCTCTATAATTTTCCATTGGTTTTATCTTCTTTATGCTTTTATTCTTTCTCCCCATTTATAGCCATGCGTGTGTGTGTGTGTATGTGTGTGTGTGTGTGTGTGCGTGCGTGTGTGTGCGTGCGTGCGTGCGTGCGTGCTTGCGTGTGTGTCTGCTTCAGCGCTTAGATTTGATTTTATCAAGATTTTGCGCTATATAAATATTGTAATTATTATAAATTAGGATAACGAGAAGAATCATTGCAACAAATGTAACTTGAAAGCGATTCAGAATTGTAAAGGCTGAAAATCGCACTTTTTGTGAGGCAAGAAAAGAGTATCTGTCGAGAACAATTGAATTCAGCAATTTTGGAAAGGCTTGCGAAAGCGTTTCTTAATGGATGTGAAAATATCTTTAATCTAAAGTTTACGAAAACTTGATTCTATTTAGAGTTAAGTAAAGGCAATATCAGAAGTGAGAGTGTAGTTTGTGTCATCATGCTTGTTGCTAAATATTACCTCTGTAGGTGTTCAGTGCATGCGTGTCAACTTGACATCGTTGTCCGCACACGAACGTTATATAACCGATACAGAACAGAGGACGATGATGTTAAGTATGCTGCTAAACGACCTTCACCTCAAACAGCCACTATGGAAACATTACGACAGAAACATAAGGGATGTATTTAGACATACACCCCAGCTACTGATCATAGCTCATCATCATTATCAGGTGCCCCGCCGCATGGCGTTGGCGATCATGGTCTTCCATCTGTCTCTATCTCTCGTTGCCCCTAGCATCTATCCCACCCTCCTCGTCCCCAGCCACTCTGCAAGTCCGTCCAGCATTTTCTCCCTGGGTCTACCTGGTGCTCTTTTTTCCCTCCAGCTTTCCCGTTGTGACCAGATGCTCCAATTCCCCTTTCCTCATAAAATGGCCTATAAATGTTGCCTGTCTTTTCTTAATCTTCCTTATGAGTGATCTACTTGTGTCTGCCTCCATCAAGACTGTCTCGTTTGTTTTCTTTGCTGTCCATGGAACTCTCAACATTCTTCTTAGAAACCACATCTCGGCTGCCTCAATCTTGTTCTGGCTTTGTTTGTTGACTGTCCACGCCTCGCATCCGTACAACAGTATTGGTTCTATATAACATTCAAGAACTCTCCTCCTGATGTTAATTGATAGGCATTTGTTGGTAAGAATGCTTGTCATCTTCTTGAATGCTGTTTTGGCTTGGCCGATTCTGCCGGCTATTTCTGATGTGCATCTGCCGTCTGATGAAATGATCGTTCCCAGGTATTTGAATGTATCAACCTGTGTCAAGGTTGTGCCATTTGCTGTGATTTTGCATGAGGGGACCATAGCTAGCAACAGTATTAGCTCAGTTGTTAGGGAATCATACTCATAACGTAAAGGTTTCGGGTTCAATCCTCTGGAAGGTGAAGCTAGCTTGTTTGTCTGTCGCTTTGTTTTTTTTGTTTGTTTGTTTGTTTCTCTCAAGGGCAGTGCTGGACAGATATTGTTGTTGTTGTTGTTATTGGTGTTTAAAGCCCAGCCGACTCCGTAGAGCCATATCAGGGCTATAACTGCTTCAAAACATACAAAACTTCAACAAGAAAAAAAAATAAGTACACATATCAAGCATTCGAGCACATAATCTAAGGACATGCCCCCGGCGTTGACCACTCCGTCCAATTTATCGCACAGGGGAGATTTAAAAAACACACACCTGAATTACAAATATAAGCATACATAAGGACATCAAAACATATATAAAAGCAGGCATAAATTACCTAAAATTGCTTCCGCATTATCTCACCCCCCTAGAGCCAAAAATGCATTTGATGCATGTACCCAATTATCAATCCTAAGAAAAAGTCCGTAAGGCTTTATCGAACACATACAGGTGAATGGACCATTAGGGCAGAAAACGATAGGTAGAAGACAGAAAGCAAGGCAACAAGGCAGAAACAAAGAGACTGACAGAAAAGAGAAAATACTGACAGAAAAGAGAAAATTTCTAGCACATAATTTCCAGAAGGTGGCGATACTATTTATACTGAAAGAGCCCCCGGCATCTCCACAAGGGGTGCTGGACACATGAAGTGACAAGACACACTCCATATCTACAACATGACTCTACGCCAGGTTTCCTGTCACGCTACAGTCAGCCAGCTTCATCTCTACGGGACACTTGTCAGCTCAAGCGAAGGGACAACGTAAAATGTGATGTAACAACAGCAAGCAATGTCATCATCATCATCATCATCATCATCATCATCATCATTCCAATCATCATCATCCAATCATCATCATCCAATCATCATCATCCAATCATCATCATCCAATCATCATCATCCAATCATCATCATCCAATCATCATCATCCAATCATCATCATCCAATCATCATCATCCAATCATCATCATCCAATCATCATCATCCAATCATCATCATCCAATCATCATCATCCAATCATCATCATCCAATCATCATCATCCAATCATCATCATCCAATCATCATCATCCAATCATCATCATCCAATCATCATCATCCAATCATCATCATCCAATCATCATCATCCAATCATCATCATCCAATCATCATCATCCAATCATCATCATCCAATCATCATCATCCAATCATCATCATCCAATCATCATCATCCAATCATCATCATCCAATCATCATCAATCAATCATCATCATCAATCAATCATCATCAATCAATCATCATCAATCAATCATCATCAATCAATCATCATCAATCATCATCATCAATCAATCATCATCATCAATCATCATCATCAATCATCATCAATCAATCATCATCAATCAATCATCATCATCATCATCATCAATCATCATCATCAATCATCAATCATCATCATCATCATCATCATCATCACATCTCATCCACATCAGTGCCTGCCGCATGGCGTTGGCGACCATGGACTTCCAACCATCTCTATCTCTCGTTGCCCCCAGCATCTCCTCCACCCTCCTCATCCCCAGCCATTCTGCAAGTCCGTCCAGCATTCTCTCCCTGGGTCTACCTGGTGTTCTCTTTCCCTCCAGCTTTCCCGTTGTGACCAGGTGCCCCAAATCCCCCTTCCTCATAAAATGGCCTATAAATGTTGCTTGTCTTTTCCTAATCTTCCTTATGAGTGATCTCCTTGTGTCAAGCAATGGTATGGATAGAAAAAACACATCACCTGTGTCATCAGTGTCCATGAAAATGGCGGCTGGGTGAGTGGACGTGACGTTAGGATCAGCAAATTCCATCAGTGGGCCTTCAACCTGCAGGATGTTGAGGAATCCCAAATAGGTGTCTGTACGATCGCGTATGGCCAGAAAGTGTATATGGACCTGTCTCACACATAGATGACCATCGTTATCTGTAGTGCGTTCTGGGTCATCATCATCATCGTCGTCGTCGTCGACGTCATCATCGTTGTCGCAGTCATGATCATCATCGTTATCGTCATCGTCGTCGTAATATTCGACGTCATCTTTGTCGTCGTCGTCATCGTCGTCATCATCATCATCGTCATCGTCATCGTCATCGTCGTCGTCGTCATCATCATCATCATCATCATCATCGTCGTCGTCGTCGTCGTCATCGTCGTCGTCAGCAGCAGCAGCAGCAGCAGCAGCAACGACGCAATCATCATCATTATCATCGCCATCACATCGCCATCATCATCGTCATCATCATCATGGCCGTCGTCATCATCGTCATCATCATTGCTATCGTCAGAATCATCACCACCATCATCACCCCAACACCACCACAACCATCATCATCATCATCAGTATCACCATCATCGTCATTGTCATCATATCATCGCTGGTGTCGGCGTCATCGCCATCGTCGTCGTCGTCGTCATCGTTATCGTCATCAGCAGCAGCAGCATCGTTGTCGTCGTCGTTGTCGTCGTCATCATCATCATCATGTGCCCTGCCGCATGACGTTGGTGATCATGGCCCTCCATACGAATCTATCCCCTGTCGCTTCAAGTACATCTCCCACCCTCTCTGTCTTCAGCCACCCTGCAAGTCCGACCAATATTTTCTCTCTGGTGTTCTCTTTCCCTCCAGCTTTCCTGTTATGGCCAGATGTTCTTATTTCCCTTTCCTCATAAAATGTCCTATAAATATTGCTTGTCTTTTCCTAATCATCTTTATTAATGGTCTTCTTGTGTCTGCCTCCATCAAGACTGTCTCGTTTTGTTTTCAACTAACCTGTGACTCAAACCACACGACAGGAAAGCACAGTCTTACCATCATGCCCGTTCCGACGCGTGGAAACACGTGCTGCGCTGTTGGGAGTATGTATTTGGCCAAAATCTCAGACACGGGAAATCCGGCCGTGCAGAACAATTGAGAGGCACCGGTGCGTTTTAGTGCTGTTATGACTCGTAATATGTACTCCTTCCTGCTCTCGCCTGCTCTAGGTGAAGACTCCAAACTCAGCACAATACCTGAAATCAATAGTCAAGGAACAACATACACAGTAAGCTTGAAAATGAAACTGGGCTTGAATAACCAGCTGCCATAGTATAGTGGTTATATATAGCCTATATACTTCAATGTGTGCCTGTGGCTCGCCACAGGATGGGTGAGGGTGGCGTGGAGAGTGGAAGGAGAAGGACAGATGAGCGCTGTTAATTAGCTGGCAGGGCAGAACCAACAATTAGTGGCCGGCTAAGGTGGCTTGGATATGGGCGCCTTGGTGTGAGTGTGTGTGTGTGTGGTGTGTGTGTGTGTGTGTGTGTGTGGGGTGTGTGTGTGTGTGTGTGTGTGTGTGTGTTGTGTGCGTGTATTTCTTCGATTCCGTGGATGACTGACGAATATGTCTTTTATGATGTTGAATATTGTTATTGTTGTGAGGCGTGAGTGTGATTGTATGTATAGCCAAAACATTTTCCTTGTGTCTGTGCACTGGGCTAAAATCTTGTTATCTTGTTAGAACAACCGACTACCGATTGAAGATTGCGAGTTCGAATCCCCCATTAGTCCCTTTAAAAATCATTGTAGAATTTTTTGGAACCGGCAAAAAACAAAACGAAACAAAACAAAACAAACAAACAAACAAAACAAAAACAAAACAAAAACAAAAAACACGAAAAAAAATCACAACGCGTAATTAACACAACCAGACAAGACAGGCGCAAATTTTCGGTCAACTGGCCTTTGTCAGGAGTAGACGTAAGATCACAAACGAACAAACACAAAATACAAAAATGAGGAGAAATAAACTTAAACTTAATGGCTACCTGGCTGAACCTGTCTCTCAGTGACAAAAAAAAGCTACTTACTGCGTAGCTTTCATCGGCGATCCGGGCGACTTCTTCAGCGCAACTGCTGGATTGAGAACTGGCTTCAGTGCGCACCGCCGTGAGCGAACTCACGACAGTGCGACTGAATAAGTGAGGAGTACACCGATGGCAGGTTGTGTCGGCCCCGGTCACGATTGAGGGTGGGGTTCCTTGCGGCGATGTAAACTGCCTCCTTTACTCCCCTCTGGAACCATCTTGCTTCTTTGTCGAGAACTTGCACATTGTCCTTTTCAAAGTGCTTCGTCCAGTGGGAGAAAGAACGAAATGTAGGACTTTTTTGGCTCCAACTCGCTCCTTACCTGAAGTGTGGGCTCAGTTTGAAGATTGGAACCATGCAGTAGAGTCTCATCCACCTCAGGGAGGCACGGAACATTGTCCGGCGGTGGACACTTTTGAACAGACCTTGTGGCTTAAGGGTTAAGGCGTTGGCCTCCGGAGCCGCAGATTGTGGGTTCGAGTCCCGTCAAGGTGGAACTCTTACGCGGGCCAGTTGGTAAACCCATGGACTTAAGATCTGATATCTTGAGTTCAATCCCAGCCTGCAACATTAAAATCTGGCCTGTTGGCTGCCATCTTAATGTTTCCATCATTCTGGTGGTGTCAGCTTACTGTTTGATAGGTCCACTGGCCTGTTGGCTGCCATCTTAATGTTTCCATCATTGTGGTGGTGTCAGCTTACTGTTTGATAGGTCCACTGGCCTGTTGGCTGCCCATCTTAATGTTTCCATCATTCTGGTGGTGTCAGCTTACTGTTTGATAGGTCCACTGGTCTGTTGGCTGTCCATCTTAATGTTTCCATCATTCTGGTGGTGTCAGCTTAGTGTTTGATAGGTCCACTGGCCTGTTGGCTGTCCATCTTAATGTTTCCATCATTCTGGTGGTGTCAGCTTACTGTTTGATAGGTCCACTGCTGTTGGTGTCCATCTTAATGTTCCACTTCAGGTGATGTCAGCTTACTGTTTGATAGGTCCACTGGCCTGTTGGCTGCCTCTAATGTTTCCATCATTCTGGTGGTGTCAG
>CM060308.1:11590181-11597681 GCA_030674185.1 Monoplex corrugatus | reverse complement strand
TCTCCAGTTTAACTATAAAAAAAAAGACATCATTTCCTCAAGCATTAGTTAACGAATAAAGAAGAAACATCTAAGGATGCTGGATGGGATCCAGAGCAACAATGCCTCACCACGACCAGACAAATCATCTCACAGGTCCTGACACCACTAGGAAGCCATTTCATCAAGCAAAGGGGACTGTACATGCGCTGCAGGACCCATTCGGACCCAATCTTCATGCGTCAGTACATGTACATAACGCCTTTTGATTATTCTTGTGAATCGAAAACAAGTGTGACTGCCCGCGTTCAAGCAAGCAGGAACCAGAAAAACTCGAAAAAAAAAATCAGAATGCGTATTTAATATAACAAGACAAGACAGGCGCAAATTTTCGGTTAACTGGCCTTTGTCAAGCGTAAGATCACAAACAAACAAACACCAGATACAAAAATTAGGAGAAAAAGACTGAAACTTCCCTGCTGCTCCGTCCAGTGTGAGAAAAGGAATTCTCTTAATTTTTGTATCTGGTGTTTGTTTGTTTGTAATCTTACGCTTGACAAAGGCAATTTGCGCCTGCCTTGTCATGTTGTAATAATTATGAGTTCTCATATTCCTTTTTCGTGTTTTTTTTGGTTCCTATTATTCTTGTTGTTATCCTCCTTGTCCTCCTCCTCATCGTCATCATCATCATCGACGTCGTTATCGTCTTCCTCGTCGTTACAGTCATTGTTGTTGTTCTTGTTGTGGTTGTTGTTCTTGTTGTTGATGTTGCTATTTTTAGAATCGTTATTATTATTGTTGTTACTGTTATTGTTGTGGTTGTTGTTCTTGTTGTTGATGTTGCTATTTTTAGAATCGTTATATTATTGTTGTTACTGTTATTGTTGTGGTTGTTGTTCTTGTTGTTGATGTTGCTATTTTTAGGATCGTTATTATTATTGTTGTTACTGTTATTGTTGTGGTTGTTGTTCTTGTTGATGTTGCTATTTTTAGAATCGTATTATTATTGTTGTTACTGTTATTGTTGTGGTTGTTGTTCTTGTTGTTGATGTTGCTATTTTTAGAATCGTTATTATTGTTGTTACTAGTTATTGTCATTTCAACGTTCTCCTTCCTCTAGCAGATTAAAGTTTTACAGTTTTCGTTGTCACCGTGACCTTGAAGACTCATCACATGAAAATCTACAACGACATAAGATAAGGTCAAGACATTCTCATAACACCCCTTTTATGCTAAAATTACTTCCTGCCATTTTGCTCTCGAAATCAGAAGCAGAGGATTAAAAATCAAAAAAGAAAGAAAGACCGAAACAGGGAAGCCATGGAACCAGTCTCCATTTTGATATAAAAACCATTTGAGACAATCCACATTTTGTGAATGTAACCTTGGAAGAAGCATCAGATGATTGTCTATATCTTTGTTTCTCTGTCTCTGTCTCTCTGTCTCTGTCTCTCTCTTTGTCTGTTTCTCTCTGTCTCTCTCCGTCGCTATCTCTATCTCTGTCTCTCTCTCCTTCTCTCTGTGTCTCTGTCTCTCTCTTTCTCTCTGTGTGTCTCTCTTTCTCTCTCTCTCTCTCTCTCTGTCTATATATCTCTCCGTGTCTCTCTCTGTGTCTCTCTCTCGCTCTCTCTCTCGCTCTCTCTCGCTCCTCTCTCTTTCTCTCTCTCTTTCTTCGTCTCTTTTGTCTGTCTGTCGTCTCTTCTCTCTCTCTCTTTTCTTCGGTCTGTCTTTTGTCTGTCTGTCTGTCTGTCTGTCTGTCTCTCTCTGGTCTGTCTTTGTCTGTCTGTCTCTTCGGTCTCTTTTTGTCTGTCTGTCTGTCTGTCTCTCTCTCTCTCGTCGTCTTTGTCTGTCTGTCTCTCTGTCTCGTCTTTTGTCCTGTCTGTCTGTCTGTCTGTCTCTTTCTGTCTCGTCTGTCTGTCTGTCTGCTGTTCGTGTCTTTTTTGTCCTGTCTGTCCTGTCTGTCTCTTCTCTCTGTCTCTTCTGTCTTTCTGTCTCTCTGTCTTCGTCTTTTGTCTTCTGTCTCTGTCTCTTCTCTGTCTCTTCTGCGTCTCTGTCTCTCTCTTCTTCTCTGTCCTCTGTCTGTCTCTGTCTTCTGTTCTGTCGTCTCTTCTCTGTTCTCTGTCTCTTCTTGTCCTCTCTGTCTCTGCTGTCTGTTATCTCTGTCTCTGTCTGTCTGTCTCTGTCTGTCTGTCTCTGTCTTTCTGTCTCTCTGTATCTCTGTCTGTATCTCTCTCTCTCTCTCTCTCTCTGTCTCTCTCTCTCTCTCTCTCTCTCTTGCTCTCTATGTTGTAACGCTGTCCGTTCTCTCCATCAATCAAGATGACGTGTTTATGCATCGCACTTCTTTCTGTGACCTGTATTTCTCTCAACAGGGGGGAAAAACTCAAACCGATGAACAGATGAAGAAACAGGGAACTAATCATTGTGACCTATATTTTCTGTAACAGTTTAGTTCCAGCAGTGTGGAAGGGGGGAGGGGGGTGGAGGTGGGAACGGGAAGGGAAGATGGACGGACGGCGGAAGGCGAGAATCAAATAAAAATGAAAGACGAGGAAGAAACAGACAGGGGACAAAGAATGAGAGAGGAGACTAATGAGAGGGGGTGGGGGGGGGGGGAGAGAGGGAGGGAGAAGAGAGAAAGAGAGAGAGAGAGACAGGGAGGGAGGAGACAGACACACAGACAACACACAGAACAGAGACAGGAGATAGAGATAAGACGACAGAAAGAGAGCAGAGACAGAGAAAAAAGACAGAGACAAGAAAAGAGACAGAGAGAGACAGAGAGAGACAAAGAGAAAGAGAGAGGGACGGAGAGAGGAGGGAGGGAGAGAGAGAGAGTGAGAGACAGAGAGAGAGAGAGAGAGAAAAGAGATAGAGAGACAGACAGCCAAAGACAAGAGAGAAGAAGACAGCGAGAGTGTGTGTGGAAGAGGAGAGAGAAAAGGGAGATACAGAGAGAAAAGAGGCAGAGGGGAGAGAAAGAATGAGAGACAGACAGCCAACCAGCCAGCCAGCCAGAGCAACCAGCCAGCAGCCAGACAGCCAGACACCCAGCCAGCAGCCAGACACCCAGCCAGACAGCCAGACACCAGCCAGACAGACAGCCAGAGAGCCAGACAGCCAGACAACCAGACAGACAGACAGTCAGCCAGCCAGTCAGCCAGACACCAGCCAGCCAGACAGACACCCAGCCAGCCAGACAGACACCCAGCCAGCCAGACAGACACCCAGCCAGCCAGCCAGGCACCCAGCCAGCCAGCCAGACAGCCAGACAGCACCCAACCACCAGACAGACAGCCAACCAGCCAGCCAGACAGCCAGACGACCAGACGACCAGCCAGCCAGACAGCCAGCCAGCCAGCCACCCAACCACCCAGACAGACAGCCAACCAAGCCAGCCAGACAGCCAACGACCAGACGACAGCCAGCCAGACAGCCAGCCAGACAGCCACCCAACCACCCAGACAGCCAGCCAGCCAGACAGACAGACAGACAGACAGACGGACAGACACTTATGGCCAGTTTCCGATGTTAGGTGATACATAACTGAACTAGGCTGTTCATCACTTCCAACAGCCACAGGGGAGAAAATGCCAAACGTCAGCAGTGAGACAAAAGAGTGGTGTGTGTGTCACCAGAGCTGGTGTCTAAATGTAGGGCACACAGGAGCATAGCTGTCCATGTCGTCATTTATCGGGGGGGGTGGGGGGAGGGTTGTTTTGTTTTGTTCTATTTTGTGTTGTACTTGTTTCTGGCTATTTCCGTTTAAGCACAAATCAAACATCACATATCTATATACACTCGCGCGCACGTGCACACATACACACATACGCGCGCACACACACACACAAACATACACACACGCACATACGCACGCACACACACGCCGCACACACACACGCACACGCACACCCACACACACACGCGCGCGCGCACACACACACGCACACGCGCACACACACGTCACACACACACACATACAGTACAAAGAAAACATACAAACATTCACAAAATACACATACCAGACACACACGCCGCGCGCGCGCGCCGCACACACACACACTCACACACACACACACACACACACACACACACACACTTGCATACACACACCCCTCAATACAACACAACATAACGCACACATGCACACACACAAACGCGAGCGCTCACACACACACACACAAATTGCATACACACACTCCTCAATACAACACAACATAACGCACACACACACACACACACACACACACACACACCACACACACACACACACACACACACACACACACACACACACACACACACACAACACACACACACACACACACACACACCCCTCAAACAACACAACATAACGCACACATGCACACACACAAACGCGAGCACACACACACACCACACACACACACACACACACACACACACACACCCTCAATATGCACAAGATAACGCACACATCACACACACACAAACGCGAGCACATCAACAACACACACACACACCACACACACACACACACACACACACCAGCACACACACACACACACACACACACACACACACACAACACACACACACACACCCTCAATACAACACAACAAACGCACACATGCAACACACAACAAACGCCGAGCACACACACACACAACACACACACACACACACACACACACACACACACACACACACACACACACACACACACACACGCACACGCACACGCACACGCACACGCACACACACACACACACGCACACACGCACTGTCTCTATGAAATAAAATTTTCCTCGTTTGAAACACACACAAAAAAAAAAAAAAAAAAAAAAACCCAGAAAACGTTCAACAAGTCATTGTAGGTGTTCACAAAGAGCCAATGACTCACCTGGTCAGGCCCAGTTCCTCCATCACCACCCACAGGCCGGGAGGGTGTGTTGTCATCTTCGGACGAGGAATCTTCATCATCAGTCAGTGCCATCTCATCCCGTGTTGTCCCGAATGGTAGATTTAGGAAAGTGCCTGTTGCCTCGAAAGTCGGAGGTCTAGATAATCCAAAAGACTCTGCAGACATTTCCTGCCGCTTCCTAAAGGCTGCTCGTGATTCTGCACTCTGTGCACGTTGCCGTGGAGAGGTTACCCGAGACTTTGAAGATCCGGAAAGTTGATAGCCAAATGTTCCTGGAAAACCTGCTATATCAAATGCCTGCTGTCCAGATGGTCGTGGAGACTCTGTTGTCCTTGAAGAGTGCTGTCCAGACGCCCGGGGAGAAGCAGATGCCGTCTGTGTAGATGTTTCTGAAGACTCTGCAGACCTTAAAGATGCCTGTCCAGAGGTCCCTGAAGCAGCTGCTGTACCCAGAGTGTGTTGTTCAGGTGAAGCACTTGCATCCCCCGAAGGCTGCCCTTCGGATGCTTGTGGAGACTGCGCAGTCTGTGGAGGTTGTGGCTCAGTTGTTCTCCTCCCTGAACACAGATACCCTTCGTTCCACAAGCGTCTTCTCTGCAGTGCCGCTTCATTGTCTTTACAGTCCACGAGGAGGTCCGCGTAATCCTTCATTGTAGGAAGAAATCTGTTTCCAAGCCTTCCTGCTGAGTTTCTGGGCGTGTCTGACGTTGTTGAAAGGGGACTTGGTGGTGATGGTGGTAGTGATGGTTGCGGTGGTGGTGGTGGTGTTGAATGTTGTTCACTACTGTCTGTACGTGCTGATATTCCAGAGATATTCTGTGATAGTGTAGGAAACTGTTGGCCTTGTCCTCGCTTGTCGCTTCCAGGTATGGGATCTGTGGGAAAACAAGACAGTTTTCTGAACCAACCCATCAAAAAGGTCACATTCTTGACTGGATCATTTCTCGTGATCACCACAATTCAGCTACTAACAACTGCTTAGTTCTTTCTACCCGTCTAACTTCAGCCCTTCCATCTGACCACTCTGCAATTCTCTGTTCTCTTGACATTTCTCCTCCTTCCCGTACCACGCGCACAGTGACTCGACGCAATCTCAAATCTATCGACCTCTCCACATTTTCATCTGATGCCTCCCGTCTCCTTTCTGAAAAGTCACATAACCTTGCCGATGAATTCTATACTACTCTCCACCATCTTCTGGACACTCATGCTCCAGCCACAACCCGTCTTTTACCTGACCGCCCCCCTACCCCCTGGCTCACTCATGAGATTGCCTGTGCAAAACGTGCCCGCCGCAGAGCAGAGCGCCGCTGGCGCAAATCCAAACTCACTGTACACAGGCAACTTTTCCAAGCCTCTAAAACAAAAGTATCCACCCTCATTGCATCTGCAAAAACAAGCTATTTCCAAACCAAAATCCTGAATGCCTCTTCTTCAAAAGAACTCTTTACAACCATGAATCATCTCCTTGGCACACGAAAAGACTTACCTCTCCCAACAAAACATACAAATGAAGAACTCCCATCTGTATTCTCTAAGTATTTCACCACCAAAATACAAACTCTTCGTGACAGGCTTGACAGGACACCCTGTCAACCATGCCCACCTGACCCTTCCTTCTCTGGCACACCTCTCACTACTTTTACCCCAGTCTCACAAGAAGAAATTTTCAACACAATCAGATCCATGTCGTTCAAAACCTGCGAACTGGATCCTCTTCCAGGTTCTCTCTACTCCGATTGTCTCCCTACTCTCCTCCCATTCATCACTGACATCATCAACACTTCTTTTCAAACTGGAACTGTCCCAGATTCTTTCAAGTCTGCTATTGTTCACCCTCTCCTCAAGAAACACAATTTAGACCCAAATGAACTGAAAAATTACAGGCCTATCTCTAATCTCTCTTTCTTGTCAAAACTCCTTGAAAAAGTCGTCCTCAACCAGCTGAACTCTCACCTGTCTGCCAACAATCTCCTCAATCCTTTCCAGTCAGCCTACCGCCAGTGCCATAGCACTGAAACTGCCCTACTACACATTCTCAACAATCTCCTCCTTGCAACTGATACTGGCAAAGTCTCTCTCCTCACACTCCTTGATCTGTCTGCAGCTTTCGATACCATTGACCATGGTATTCTCCTTTCTAGACTTCATCATACTTTTGGCATCTCTGACATTGCTCTCTCCTTTTTCACTTCGTATTTATCAAACAGAAAACAAACTGTTCTCATCAATGGCACTTACTCTCAACCTGCATACCTGACCTGTGGTGTTCCACAAGGATCTGTCCTTGGCCCTGTTCTTTTCACTCTTTATACCTCCCCCCTGTCCACCATCATCAACTCCCACTCTATAAAACACCACTTCTATGCTGATGACACCCAACTTCAAGATAGTGACTCACCTGATAATATACAGCGCCTGTTGACTCGCACCACTGAGTGTTACTCGGACATTAAGAACTGGATGACACACAATAGACTTCAGCTTAATGACGACAAGACAGAAGCTATCCTCATTGGCACCCATCAGAAACTTTCCCAGCTGCCTCCTCTTTCTCTCCCATTATGTAACACATCAGTCCCAATTTCTGATTCAGCTAAAAACCTTGGTGTCTGCAT
>CM060308.1:11582681-11585181 GCA_030674185.1 Monoplex corrugatus | reverse complement strand
TTACAGCAGCAGCACTAGTAGTAGTGGTGGTAGTAGTAGTAGTAGTAGGAATAGTTACAGCAGCAGCAGTAGTAGTAGTGATGGTAGTAGTAGTAGTAGTAGTAGGAACAGTTACAGCAGCAGCAGCAGTAGTAGAAACCTGTTGGGCTAACCACTACAGCACGGCGACTGGTAAAACCATGAAGTTTATTTGTGTATCCAGTCACCGTGGTGTAGTGGTTACCCCAACGAACTATAGATAGGAAGGTTGTCAGATCAAATCCCCATCACTCCCTTCAAAAATCATTGTGGGCTTTGGGTCGACAGTTTCAAAAACAGAGTCACCTCCCACCTCAATGCTGACACTCTTGACATTCTCGCTATTGCGAAACTTCAGGAGTAAACCCAAACAAACACAAACACAAACTGTCCTGTATGAATGTGAGAGTGCTTGGTCAGGTAGGTAGTGGGTAGGGGGTGTGCTGGTAGGAGGGCCGCTGCGGCGGGGGTGCCGGGACCATCACTAGGATGCCTGCCCGTCACTTCTCGTCCCCTCTGATCCAGTTAGTGGGCAGGGAGTGTGTAAATGTGAGGAGCAAATTTTTTTTTTAAGTCCGGCAGCCGATTAATGGAAACCCCCTATTCTGTGGCAAAATAATCAGCGTGTTGATTGTGGCCACACAACAGAAGAAGAAGAAGAAGAAGGGTCTCATGCGGATAATAATTGCTTTGCTAATGAATTATCGTTATCCTTTTGCTGAGGGAGACAAATAAAATTAAAGCAAACAAACAAACACACACACACCACCAACAACTAAAATACGAAATTGTACAAATTAAACGACCTTATATTGTTTAAAAAAGAAAAAAAAAACATAGCAAGACTAATAGATATGGCGTATGGATATGAGTTTTGCACAATCCACTGTATACACATCTTGTTCTTTTTTCAATGATATTGTAATAACGTTGAGCAAACATTGTATCTATTTGTGTTTTGTCACCAACAAAAATGTAAAAAAGTTTGAAAAAAAATCATTGTGGGATTTTTCGGCTCCTACCCAGAGTTTAGCGTGGCGGCTCGCTGGAGAGACTGGGACCACACAATCGAGTCTCATCCATTTCACAGATGCATCATTCTTCTTCTTCTTCTTCTTCCAGGGAAGTGGCCACAATCAACCAGTTGATTATTCTGTTACCTTGGAGGAGGTCGGAAGCATCATCATCATCATCATCATCATCAGGTGCCCTGCCGCATGGCGTTGGCGACCATGGACTTCCAACCATCTCTATCTCTCGTTGCCCCCAGCATCTCCCCCACCCTCCTCATCCCCAGCCACTCTGCAAGTCCGTCCAGCATTCTCTCCCTGGGTCTACCTGGTGCTCGCTTTCCCTCCAGCTTTTCCGTTGTGACCAGGTGCTCCAAATCCCCCTTCCTCATAAAATGGCCTATAAATGTTGCTTGTCTTTTCCTAATCTTCCTTATGAGTGATCTATTTGTGTCTGCCTCCATCAAGACTGTCTCGTTTGTTTTCTTTGCTGTCCATGGAACTCTCAACATTCTTCTGAGAAACCACATCTCGGCTGCCTCGATCCTGCTCTGGCTTTGCATGCTGACTGTCCACGCCTCGCATTCGTACAACAGTATTGGTTCTATATAACATTCAAGGACTCTCTTTCTGATGTTAATTGATAGGCATTTGTTGGTAAGAATGCTTGTCATCTTCTTGAATGCTGTTTTGGCTTGGCCGATTCTGCAAGTTATTTCCGATGTGCATCTGCCGTCTTATGAAATGACCGTTCCCAGGTATTTGAACTTATTAACCTGTGTCAAGGTTGTGCCATTTGCTGTTATTTTGCATGAGGGATTTCATGTTTTTTACTGATCACCATGACTTCAGTCTTCCTGCTGTTTAGTTCCAACCCCTTACCTTTGCTTTCTGTTTCTAGTATATTCACAAGGTTTTGTAGGTCCCTTTCGGAAGCATGTGGAAAAAAAAGCCTATTTAGTGAGTATGGAGGCCCTTAACACAAAGGTGTCGATGGTTGTGGCCTCCACGACGCTCTGGGGCAGGCGGTTCCAGTCACGGATTGTTCTTGGTAGAAAAGTCTGTTGTTGGTATTGTGTGCGGCATCTCGGTTGATTACATTGATGGTCGTGGCCTCTCTCTGGCGGGCTATGGCAGGCTCCATCCTTTGCTTCATGTTGTTCATGCACACCATATCATTCCGGATTTTGTATAGCATGGTGAGGCGGGCAATTTGATGTCTGTCTTGGAGCGAGAGCCATCGCAGTTCGTCAATCATGTCTGATACGCTGAAGTGTTGCGATAGCGCCTCAAGACGAATCGAGCTGCTCTGCGCTGGATGTTCTCAATCTTGTCAATACTCTGCTGTGTGTAGGGGTCCCAGACTGTTGCAGCCTATTCCGTGATGGGTCGCACAAGGAGAGTGTTGCTCAAATTGCCTGAACAACCCCGCAGGTGTCTCTATGCCTCGGGTCTGGTTGACGCTGGGAGAT
>CM060308.1:11567681-11575181 GCA_030674185.1 Monoplex corrugatus | reverse complement strand
GAACAGAGAGAGAGAGAAAGAGAGAGACAGAGAGAGAGAGAGGGGGGAGAGAGAGAGAGAGAGAGAGAGAGAGAGAGAGAGAGATGGGAGACACTGCGTGTGTATTAGTGTGTATGCTTCTGCGCAAGTATTTATGCATGTATGAGACAGCGCCAGAAAAGAAAGAAAAAAGGGTGCATGCATATGCGTGTATACGTGTGTTTCACAATGCGTTTGTGACGTCTGTCGGCCCGTTTTTCTTCCATCTGTTGCTGTAACTGTAGCAGTTTATGCCTGTCTATAGATCCAGTAATGAACGTATTAATAGACTGTCGTTGTGTTGTAATAAAGACAGCATTTGCACTTTCCATATCCGTCGTCATTATCATTTTGTTTGCTTCTTCCTTTCTTTTTTTTTTTTCTCTTTTTTTCTGTCTTTCTTTTTCTTTCTTTCTTTCTGTCTTCTTGTCGTTTTTCTCTCTTTCTTTCTTTCTTTCTTTTTTTCTGTCTGTCTTTCTTTATTTCTGTCTTCCTGTCGTTTTTTTTTCTTTCTTTCTTTCTTTCTTTCTTTTCTTTCTTTCTTTATTTCTGTCTTCCTGTCGTTTTTCTCTCTTTCTTTCTTTCTTCTGTTTGTCTTTCTTTGTTGTTCTTTCTTTCTTTCTGTCTTTCTTTCTGTCTTTCTTTTTTTTTTCTTTTTCTTTCTTTTTTCTTTCTTTATTTCTGTCTTCCTGTCGTTTTTCTTTCTTTCTTTCTTTCTTTCTGTCTTTCTTTCTGTCTTTCTTTTTTTTTCTTTTTCTTTCTTTTTTCTTTCTTTCTTTCTTCTTGTTTTCTTTCTTTTTGTTCTTTCTTTTTTTCTTTCTTTCTTTCTTCGTCTTTCTTTCTTTCTTCTTTCTTTCTTTTTTCTTTTTTGTTTCTTTCTTTTTGTCTGTCTGTCTTCCTTTCTTTCTGTCCTTCTTTCTTTTTCTTTCTTGCTTTCTTTCTTTCTTTCTTTCTGTCTAGTTTCTACTCTACAATATATACCACTCCTGTTTCACTAACCCCACCCCCACCCCACCCCACGCCGCTCATTTGAATATCTAACATACATTCAGACCCTCGGAAACTGAGGTTACATGAAAGTAAGTTTCAGTTTCAGTTTCAGTTTCAGTTTCTCAAGACGACGTCTCCGCGCTCGGAACGAATTCCATAATATTATGCACTAACGTCACAGGTGCCATGTGTATGGTGATCTTGGCACAAGCCTTAAGCCTGCACATAAACTCATGAGCTGGCCAGGTCCTGAGGCCCTACCTAGACTATGTTTTACCTAGTCTATATTTTATACTGGTATTGTATCAGCCTACACAGTAAGGCATTAAAGGTAATTGAACCTGGGTCTTTCCCTTTTCAACAATATATAACGAGAATGGGGATGACAATGATGATGCTATGGAGCTCCATTTTGGGTTGAGACCATGTGACAGGGCTGTACTCTACACCTCCTTTCGTAATATGTCCTGGCATTGACCAGGCCCGGGAGACGAGGCACATGCAGTTTTAGTCAGGAAGTTTGAGCAACACCTCAATGACACATACGTGAAGTGGATGAAACTCGACTGTGTGGCCAGTCCCAAGTCTTCCCAACGAGTCCATAGCCCATTTCTGTTCTTTATTCTTTTTTTCTTCCTCCTCCTCCTCCTCCTCCTCTTCCTCTTCTTCTCGTCCATTTGGTTATTTGAAACTATCGCTGTTTTAGTTGATGTGCCAGTTCCTTCACAAACTAATACAGTGTTTCTTTTTTTTGTCCAGTGCCTGTGGAAGTGGGAGGAGAAGAATTCGTCATCAGTCTGTTCGATACTCGTGGCCATGTAAGTACCATCTTTGTCTCTGTCTGTCTGTCTTCTGTCTGTGCTGTCTGTGACTGTCTGTCTGTTTGTGTCTGTCTGTTTTTCTGTGTCTGTCTGTTGTCTGTCTGTCTTCTGTTTCTGTCTGCTATCTGTCTCTGCCTGTCTCACTGTCTCTCTGTCTCTCTCTGTCTCTGTCTCTCTGTCTCTGTCTCTCTGTCTCTAACTCTCTGTCTCTGTCTGTCTGTCTGTCTCTGTGTCTGTCTGTCTGTCTGTCTGTCTCATTGTCTCTATCTTTCTGTCTCATTATCTCTATCTCTGCCTTTCCGTATCTGCCTCTCTGTCTCTGCCTCTCTGTCTCTGTTTCCTGTCTGTCTGTCTGTCTGTCTGTCTGTCGGCCTTGCTTTATCTGTCCGTCTATCTGCAGACTGTTGGTTCTGTGAAAAGAATCGTGGACTGTTATCTGTAGTCTGTTGGCTTGAGTTCAAATCCAGCCTACAACGTACAAACTGCCCTGTTTTGCCGCCCATTTCAATGCTCCAAACATTCTGATAGTGCCAGAATTGCACAAGTCAATGTTCCCCTCCCCATATCAAGACCTTCCCCAGCGCATAAGGTGTCTGCACAGGCTCGAGGAGTCCTCCAAATAACTGCTAGCAGATTTGGTTTGATTGATTGATTTTGGTTCGGTTTTTACGTCGGCACCCACCTCAGGTGATATGGCCGACGGGGGATAACCATCCCAGAGAAGCGAGGGGGGGGGGGGGAGGGGGCTTATCTAAATACTGACACCACCAGAACAACAATGATGTTAAGATGGGACAGTGAGAAGGCCAGTTTTAATGGGGGTGACTTATCTAATCCTATACTGACACCACCAGAACAACAATGATGTTAAGATGGGACAGTGAGATGGCCAGTTTTAATGGGGGGACTTATCTAATCCTATACCGACACCACCAGAACAACAATGATGTTAAGATGGGACAGTGAGAAGGCCAGTTTTAATGGGGGGGGGGGGACTTATCTAGTCCTATACCGACACCACCAGAACAACAACAATGATGTTAAGATGGGACAGTGAGAAGGCCAAACTTAATGTAGCGCACCCCGGGGATTCGAACCCACAATCATGTGAATCCGACGCTCAAACCAACTGAGCTACAGGGACCATGCCAGATCTGGGAAGGACTGCGTATGGTATTGTTCCAGTGCACGCATATTGAACAGAACTCCGAAAAAAAAAAAAAAAAAAAAAAAAATTCCAGACTGCACAGGAATCGATGGCGCTATGAATAGAGTCAGACAGCAGTCTAAACAAGGTGATAACTTGACAGAAGATGAGACACATTTAGCTAAATGTGTGTCTTATGGCACCGTGTCTGAGATCTGATGACAGGTAATGAGGCACAGTCTGTGTCTGTATCACTGTCTGAAGGGTTGTTTGGAAGGGGGTAAACATCCAGGTACTGAGAGTTATAGGGACATGGTATCGCTGATGGCTGTTTGTCTGTCTGCCTCTCTGTCTCTGTCTCTCTCTTTCTTTCTGTCTCTCTTTCTTTTTTTGTTTCTGTCTCTCTCTCTCTTTCTGTCTCTGTCTCTCTGTCTCTGTCTCTGTCTCTTTCTTTCTTTTTGTCTCTCTTGTTTTTTTCTTTCTGTCTCTCTCTTTCTGTCTCTGTCTCTCTATCTCTGTCTCTGTCTCTCACTCTCTCTCTCTTTCTTTCTCTCTCTGTCTCTCTGTCTCTGTCTCTGTCTCTGTCTGTGTGTGTCTCTCTCTCCCTCTCTCCTTCCTTGTCTTTGTATGATAGAACCTTATGTCTCAACGAAAGAATGCGTGTATGTATGCACACGTGTGCGTGTGTGTGTGTGTGTGTGTGCGTGCGTACGTGCGCGTGTGTGTGCGTGCGTGTGTGTGTGTGTGTGTGTGTGTGTGTGTGTGTACGAGAGACAGAGAGGGAGTTTGTGTTGTAGTCTTAGTTGAAACAGAAATACCAGTAACTGATATTTTCAAACAGAAATACCAGTAACTAATATTTTCAGAGTTCCAGCATCAGTGTAACTCTAATTTCAAAACTTGTAATTCTTTTTGCTCCAGCACTAAACCAGATCAAGAACTGATTATGTCACCAGTAACTATGTTTGGTAGGATATCTTTAACAACCTTGTTTCAATTGTGCTTTTCTGTGTATTCCCACAGAGTAACCACGAAAGTCTACGGGCCTACACGTACGAGAAGAGCGAGGTGCTGGTCCTGTGTTTCTCCCTGTGTGACCGTGAGTCCTTCTACAACGTCGTCAACTCCTGGATGCCCGAGATCCAACGTCACAGCAAGCGACGTCTGCCCCTGCTGCTGGTCGGCACTCAGATGGACCTCAGGACCTCCAGTCAGACCAACCAGGTGGTCAGGCACATCAACCTGAGGTCTTCTGATGACGTGGACCAGACGGACAGACAGATGGGCGTGAGAACCCCCAATAATGTGAACCGTTTGGACACTGGTGAAGAACTCGGATCTTCCGAGAACGAGGACGAGGTTTTTGTACACAAGAACTCTGGAACCTGTAACAACCTGGACCGGTCTTTCAGAGAACGCCGCAGGCATTCCAGCATCCCTGAAGAATCAGATACAGATATGGATTTGGTGTCTTCTGATCCAACAGACCAGGTCAGCACACAAGACGTGAAGTCGTCCTGCAATCTTCAGCAGGTGAACACAGAGACAAACCTCAGTAATTTGGATCAGGTGGAGCCCGAACAGCATCAGGTGATCACCCAACACCTGAAGTCTTCAGGCAGCCAGGACCAGATCAGCAGAGAAGAAGGTCAGTACCTTGCCAAGGTGATCGGGGCAGACTGTTACATCGAGTGCTCAGCCAAGAGTCAGGAAGGTGTGGAGGAGGTGTTCCATCACATCGTCTTCTCCGCCCTCAAGTACCGCACCAAGAAACGGAAACTCTTCACACGCCTGTTCGGGGACTTCAACCTGTCCAACCGACTGAAGAACTTGAGTCCTCCTCGCCTGTTCGAAACGTCCCGCGTGTCTTGTTGAAGGAAGCACTTTTGGGAATGTTCCAACCTTGAAGAACTTGATTCTTCGCCATCTGTTTGAGACCACCCACGTGTCTCCTTGAAATCAGCACACTGATGCCTCACCAGGCCGTCTGAAGACGGAGATTCCTACGTGACTGTTTGAGGTCTGTCTCCGTGTACTTCGCCAAAGCTGGCATGCTACTGCCGGTCCAGCTGCCTGAACAACTTTGGGATAACAGAGAAGACATTTTGAAGACGAGGTTCTTCATTCAAACCAGTGGACTGACCTTTTGTCTGGGCTGGAACGCTGAAGATCATGGAGCAGAAGAAGAAAAAAAGAAAGAACGAAAACAGACAATAAAAGAAGAAGAAGAAGAAGAAGAGGAAGAAGGAGAGGAAGAAGAAGAAGAAGAAGAAGAGAAGAAGAAGAAGAAGAAGAAGAAGAAGAAGAAGAAGAAGAAGAAGAAGAAGAAAAGAAGAAAAGAAGAAGAAGAAGAAGAGAAAGAAAAAGAAGAAGAAGAAGAAGAAGAAGAAGAAGAAGAAACAACAACAACAACAACAACAACAAAAAGAACACAAACAAGAACAAGACGATAATAATGATGAAGAAGAAGAACAAGACGTTGTTTTTTTTTCCAGGATTTTCAGAGACCTGAATTCACTTGCGGACACTGTCATTCTGATACCTTCTATGCCGTGTGAAGCGTTTCAGTGCACCAATCAATCTGACAATACCAGGTGCTGAACTGGCTTTCATGAAGAGTTACGTGATGCCTGTTCAGCTTCCGAGATGCCCCCTGTATTCCGTTGCCTGTGGCTTGCTGTTGCTCGTCCAGCCGTCTGAAGAACTTGAGGTCTTCCTGGGCTGTTCCAGACCTCTTCGGTGTCTTGGCTGTTTGTCCAAGAGGGATTCATTCATGGCACTCAGACAGTTCCATATGTGGTCCACCAAAATGTGTCAGCCGTTATTTGACAGACTCAATCCTTTGACTTCCGTACCCTATCCACCAGCTGCAAAACGTTAACCCTTTGATGCCATCCCCCATCCACTAGGTTCCTGCAGGAAGCAGGTGGATAGAGTGATGGATTCAAAGTGTTCGCAGGAAACTGGAGGATAGGGTGAGGAGTCAAAGGGTTAATTGTTTTGCTGGCTAGCTTTGTTGACAATGCAGGATGTTAGTGGACAGGGTGCGGGAGTTAAAGGGTTCAGTGACTTGTTGAAGCTGGAGTTTTAGTTTAAGTGGGATTCATGTCGCTCGGACATCGCCATATGCGCTCTTTACAAATACGCTAGCGATAATCTAAGAGACTTGTAGAACCTGCTTAAAGCTTTTGAAATGGAAACGGGATGGTTGAGAGGGAATCTATGAAATACTTTTGCCAACATCACCAAAATGATGGAAACATTAATATGAGCCACGACAAGGGCAATTTTGTTATTTTAATGTCTGGGATTCCACTGGAGGCATCAGATCTTGAGTCCACGGCTCCGCCAATAAGAAAGAACAATATTTATTCGCGAATTTGGTTGAAATGGACAGTGCGGTGTGTACTCCTTCAAAAAGGCGTTACATGCTGAATTTTTGTCGGGCTGAACGTTCAAGGGCCCTACCATACTGTGGGATAGAGTTTTAAGCGTTGAAGAATGACCACGTTCTCTGTTGTAGTGGTATGGGGGGGCGACTGATTCATTTGATCACAGTGATCTGAACAGTTGGGGATTATAAAAATGATGATTGATTATAATCATGTCGATTCTCTCACCCTTGTTGGGGCCGTACTCTCAGTTGTCTGGTAGACGTTTGTTGATCATCGTGTCTACTCTCGTCTTGTCGTCTGGTGGATGATGTATGCGTGTATATGTGATAGATCAGGAAAGAAAAAACACAATCAATAGGTGCAATAGAATGATTACATCATCAGTTTTCTGTGTGAGTGTTGTGACATTACGTATGCGAGTTGTGCGTTGTCCCATGATATTTAATAATACGTATATTCTAATGATTACATTGTATAATGAATGATTATATCATTGATATGTCACTATAGCAGGCAACAATGGTCAATATTCATCATTGTATGTGTATACGAGTGGTGGTGTGCAATAATTATAAAAAATATAATTCGTATATATATTATACAAAAAGCGATAGATGAAAGACACGTACAATACTCATTGTATTTATTACAAAAGCAAATGAATATTGTATATACATGTAATAACAAGCACAGCCTTAATCCCTCAGATACTCAAACTGCTTGCCGTCGGTATTCACACATTCCTCTAATCGAGAGCGGAATTAAGCACCATAATAATGATGTAATACTTACTGTATACCTACTTTTGCACCCCCCCCCCTGTGTGTGTATATATATATATATATATATATATATATATATAAATGGTGTGTGTGTGTGTATGTATGTTTGTGTGTGTGTATGTGTGTCTGTGTGTGTGACTGGCGAACAAGCTCAAAACTTCATAAATCCATGATTTTAATCTTCTATGATGGATATTTTTGAGAGTTTTTCCCCTTTGGTTAAACGTGCCATCATTTTGAAGTGGGTGTTCTCACACATATCGTTTGTTCAACATTCCAAGTGTAAGTGTAGTGCAGTTCATGACTGTTTTTGAATTTGTCATGAATGCTTCTTCAAACATTCCTTT
>CM060308.1:11552681-11562681 GCA_030674185.1 Monoplex corrugatus | reverse complement strand
CAATCTTGTTCTGGCTTTGCTTGTTGACTGTTCACGCCTCGCAACCGTACGACAGTATTGGTTCTATATGACATTCATGAACTCTCTTCCTGATGTTAATTGATAGGCATTTGTTGGTAAGAATGCTTTCCATCTTCTTGAATGTTGTTTTGGCTTGGCCGATTCTCCTGGCCATTTATAATAATAATAATAATTACAATATTTATACAGCGCAAAATCTTGATAGAAATCAAATCTAAGCGCTGAACATAACCCACGCACGCGCGTACACACCACGCACACACACACTCACACATGGCTATAAATGGGGGAAAAGAATAAAAGCAATGGAAAATTATGGAGAGCATATTATATACAAATATATATTACATTGTGATTCCACTCCGAGCGGAGACAGGCTTACAGAGGGGGATGAGTGAGGTCAGGATTTCATGCAGAGGAGAAAAGGTGAGTTTTGAGAGCGGACTTGAAGGAGACAAAAGTAGGTTGCTGACGGACTGAGAGAGGAAGTTTGTTCCAGGAGAGTGGACCAGAAACAGAGAAGGCTCGTGGACCATAGGTATTGAGTTTAGTGCGTGGAAAGCGAAAAGTGAGAGGATCGGAGGCAGAGCGGAGGGTACGTGAGGGAACATAGATCTCAAGTAGGCTTGACAGGTAATCGGGGGCTGCGTTATTGAGGCTTTTGTAGCACATGGTGTCTAGTTTGTACTGTATGCGCTTTGATACAGGGAGCCAGTGAAGTTGTGCCAGGAGAGGAGATATGTGGTCAGCTTTTTTCTTTTTAGTACAAGGCGTGCAGCATTGTTTTGAATGCGCTGTGGGATGTGAATGGTGGAGGCAGGAAGACCAGACAGGAGTGAATTGCAATAGTCAATGCGAGACATTATGAAGGAGAGAACGAGTTTTGCAGTTGTTTCGACAGAGAGATACTTCCTGATCAGGCTTATACGATGGAGATGATAGTAGCAAGATCTGGCAGTTTGAGAAACAAAGTTGTTCATGGAGAGGGTAGAGTCAAGGCAGACACCAAGTTTTTAGCTGAGTCAGAAATTGGGACTGATGTGTTACATAATGAGAGAGAAAGAGGGGGCAGCTGAGAAAGTTTCTGACGGGTGCCAATGAGGATAGCTTCCGTCTTGTCGTCATTAAGCTGGAGTTTATTGTATGTCATCCAGTTCTTAATGTCCGAGTAGCACTCAGTGGTGCGAGTCAAGAGGCCCTGTACATTGTCAGGTGAGTCACTGTCTTGAAGTTGGGTGTCATCAGCATAGAAGTGGTGTTTTATAGAGTGGGAGTTGATGATAGTGGACAGGGGGGGGGGGGAGGTGTAAAGAGTGAAAAGAACAGGGCCAAGGACAGATCCTTGTGGAACACCACAGGTCAGGTATGTAGGTTGAGAGTATGTGCCATTGATGAGAACAGTTTGTTTTCTGTTTGATAGATATGAAGTGAACCAGGAGAGAGCAGTGTCAGAGATGCCAAAAGTATGATGAAGTCTAGAAAGGAGAATACCATGATCAATGGTATCAAAGGTTGCAGCAGATCGAGGAGTGTGAGGAGAGAGACTTTGCCAGTATCAGTTGCAAGGAGGAGATTGTTGAGAATGTGTAGTAGGGCAGTTTCAGTGCTATGGCACTGGCGGTAGGCTGATTGGAAAGGATTGTGGAGATTGTTGGCAGACAGGTGAGAGTTCAGCTGGTTGAGGACAACTTTTTCAAGGAGTTTTGACAAGAAAGAGAGATTAGAGATAGGCCGGTAGTTTTTCAGTTCATTTGGGTCTAAGTTGTATTTCATGAGGAGAGGGTGAACGATATCAGACTTGAAAGAATCCGGGACAGTTCCAGTTTGAAGAGAAGTGTTGATGATGTCAGTGATGAATGGGAGGAGAGTAGGGAGACAGTTGGAGTAGAGAGAACCTGGAAGAGGATCCAGTTCGCAGGTTTTGAACGACATGGATCTGATTGTGTTGAGAATTTCTTCTTGTGAGACTGGGGTAAAAGTAATAAAAGGTGTGCCAGAGAAGGAAGGGTCAGGTGGGCATGGTTGACAGGGTGTCCTATCAAGCTTGTCACGAAGAGTTTGTATTTTGGTGGTAAAATACTTGGAGAATACAGATGGGAGTTCTTCATTATTGTGTTTTGTTGGGAGAGGTAAATATTTTCGTGTGCCAAGGAGATGATTCATGGTTGTATAGAGTTCTTTTGAAGAAGAGGCATTCAGGATTTTGGTTTGGAAAAAGCTTTTTTTTGCAGATGCGATGAGGGTGGATACTTTTGTTCTTGAGGTTTGGAAAAGTTGCCTATGAACAGTGAGTTTGGATTTGCGCCAGCGGTGCTCTGCTCTGCGGCGGGCATGTTTTGCACAGGCAATCTCATGAGTGAGCCAGGGGGTAGGGGGGTGGGGTGGTCAGGTAAAAGACGGGTTGTAGCTGGAGCATGAGTGTCCAGAAGATGTGGAGAGTAGTTAGAATTCATCGGCAAGGTTATGTGACTTTTCAGAAAGGAGACGGGAAGCATCAGATGAAAAAGAGGAGAGCTCGATAGATTTGAGATTGCGTCGAGTCACTGTGCGCGTGGTACGGGAAGGAGGAGAAATGTCGAGAGAACAGAGAATTGCAGAGTGGTCAGATGGAAGGGCTGAAGCTGGACGGGTAGAAAGAACTAAGCAATTGTCAGTAGCTGAATTGTGATGATCACGAGAAATGATCCAGTCAAGAGTGTGACCTTTTTGATGGGTTGGTTCAGAAATGTGTTGAGTCATATTGTGATTGGACAGAGAGTTGATGATATGTCTTGTGTCATAACGCTGAGTGTTGTCATAGTGGACATTGATGTCACCTAGAATGATGAGATTTCCAGGTAAGAGACAGTAGTGGTCGAGTAGTTGGTCAAAGTCAGAGAGAAACGTGGATATGGTGAGCTGCCTTGCTCCTTTGAATTCTGTCTTACAGTGTATTTCCTATCGTTTTTTGCCTTGCTGGTCCATTCACTTACATTGTTCAATTAAAGTCTGATATACTTTCTGTTAGGATTGATAATTGGGTACATTGTATTGTCAACATTTTTGGCTCTAGGGAAATGAGACACACGGAAGCAATTTTAGGTAACTTAGGCCTGTTTTCATAGATGTTTTAGTGTCCTTAGTTATGTTTAAATTTGTATTCAGGTATGTGTTTCAAATCCCCGTGCAATGAATTGGACGGAGTGGTCAACGTAAGGGACATCTCCTTAGATAATGTGCACGAATACATTGAAATATGTACTTAATTTTCTGTTCCTTTTTTTGTTTCCTGTTAAAGTACTGTGTGTGTATTGAAACGGTTATAGCCCTGACATGGCTCTACGCAGTCGGCTGGGCTCATCATCATCATCAGGTGCCCTTCCGCATGGCGATTGGCGATCATGGACTTCCATCTATCTCTATCTCTCGTTGCCCCTAGCATCTCCCCCACCCTCCTCGTCCCCAGCCACTCCGCAAGTCCGTCCAGCATTTTCTCCCTGGGTCTACCCGGTGCTCTCTTTCCCTCCAGCTTTCCCGTTGTGACCAGGTGCTCCAAATCCCCCTTCCTCATAAATGGCCTATAAATGTTGCCTGTCTTTTCCTAATCTTCCTTATGAGTGATAAATGTTGCCTGTCTTTTCCTAATCTTCCTTATGAGTGATCTACTTGTGTCTGCCTCCATCAAGACTGTCTCGTTTGTTTTCTTTACTGTCCGGCTTGGCTATAAGCAACAACAAAATAAGAATATAAAAAAAAATCCATACTGTTGCAAGCAGACAGATGTAAGATAAAAGAAAGGAGAAGAAGCGTGTTGGAAGCTTTCAGATCAAGAAACATTGGTAACCTGCACATCACAGGAAGCTGGTCTCCAGTTACCGATTTGTCACAGTTACCGACCAAACAGTGCGTGCCAGCACAGTGTGTGGTGCTTCCTGTTTACCAAATCAGTGTATTCTTAGAAGTATACGGGAGTAGATTTGCTGTGGCCACGAAAAAAACAAAACAAAATAAAATAAAAAAACCCGAGATTGACAAACAAGATATCCTTGAAACAGGTTGTGCAATATGTGTGTCAAATTAAATGTGACCTCCCACCACGAAATCAGTCTTAACTAGCATTTTGGGTATTTTGAGATGTACATATCACTTGAAAGTGTACATTCTGCTGATTATTTTGGTACTTGAATAAAGCTTGTACTCAAAAAAATGTAGAAGTTATGTATGTTTAAAGTCAGTTTGAGAAAACGGCCTCTAAAGTTTTTGTGTGCTCTCCTACACATTTTCCTTAAATTTCTTTATTTGGTGGCTTTGACCCAGTTTGTTTCCAATTTTCGCTGTCATTATCTGAAAGGTGCACCTAAGCGCTTTCCATCAGTATATTACATGTGCGGGTACTGTACAGGTTACGGTTCATAATAAGAGACAAAAATAGGTGCGTTTGGTAGGAAATTGCGTTCTTTCTGCTGCGATCAGTGCATTAAAATGCCATTTTAAATTGATTAATAATATTTTTTGGAGGAAAAAGTTCTGTGGGGATAGATTATAGTCTACAGAAATCAATTTTGAGAAAAAGTCAAAACACCCCAGACAGACCCTCAGCACCTTTTCAGCTTCTAGTGCTGTTCGACTGACTGCGAGTTAAGACTGATTTTGTGGTGGGAGGTCACAAATGTGACGACCTTAAAAACAGCAGTGTTTCGGTTTTGGAGCAGTCAGCGTATTGTTAGAAATATGTATGTCTATATATACTGTGGCACGAGTACCTTAAAAAACACCAAGCTGTTTTAAAAGTCAGTACAATATATGTTACCTGTGTTTAATGTCAAAAAAGCTGACTTTGAAAAGATGAGTATATTGTTAGAAGTAGCCTACGTGTGCCTAAATTGACCATAATATCAGTACCAGAAATAAAATTGTACAGATAATTGACCATAATATCAGTACCTAAAATAAAATATGTACAGATAATTGACCATAATATCAGTACCTTAAATAAAATTGTACAGATAATTGACCATAATATCAGTACCTGAAATAATACTTTTGTACAGATAAATTGACCATAATCATACCATGAAAAAAATATGTACAGATAATTGACCTAATATCAGTACCTAAATAAAATATGTACAGATAATTGACCATAATATCAGTACCTAAATAAATTGTACAGATAATTGACCAAATATCAGTACCTGAAATATAACTTTGTACAGAATAAATTGACCATAAATATCGAAGATACCTGAAATAAACTTTGTACAGATAATTGACATAATATCATACTAAATAATTCAAATGTCATCCAGAAATAAACTTTGTACAGATAAATTTATATATTAGAAAAGCAATAAATATCAGGAAAAAACTTCTTGACAAATAAAATTTTACAGATAATTATAATAATAATAATAATTAATAATAATTAATTACAATATTATATAGCGCAAAACTTGATAAAAAATCAAATCAAATCTAAGCGCAAGCAGACACACACGCACGCACGCACACACACGCACGCACACACACAACACAACACACACACACAACAACCACCACAACACACACACCCCAAACGCATGGCTATAAATGGGAGAAAGAATAAAAGCAATAAAAGCAAGAATAAAAGCAATGGAAAATTATAGAGAGCATAGCATATACAATTATATATTATAACCATGTGATTCCCCTCCGAGCGGAGACAGGCTGCAGAGGGGGGGGGGGGGGTTGAGTGAGGTTAGGATTTTATGCGGAGGAGAAAAGGTGAGTTTTGAGAGCGGACTTGAAGGAGACAAAAGTAGGTTGCTGACGGACTGAGAGAGTTTGTTCCAGGAGAGTGGACCAGAAACAGAGAAGGCTCGTGGACCATAGGTATTGAGCTTAGTGCGTGGAAAGCGAAAAGTCAGAGGATCGGAGGCAGAGTGGAGGGTACGTGAGGGAACATAGATCTCAAGTAGGCTTGACAGGTAATCGGGGCTGCGTTATTGAGGCTTTTGTAGCACATGGTGTCTAGTTTGTACTGTATGCGCTTTGATACAGGGAGCCAGTGAAGTTGTGCCAGGAGAGGAGATATGTGGTCAGCTTTTTTCTTTTTGAGTACAAGGCGTACAGCATTGTTTTGAATGCGCTGTAGGATGTGAATGGTGGAGGCAGGAAAACCAGACAGGAGTGAATTGCAATAGTCAATGCGAGACATTATGAAGGAGAGAACGAGTTTTGCAGTTGTTTCGACAGAGAGATACTTCCTGATCAGCCTTATACGATGGAGATGATAGTAGCAAGATCTGGTAGTTTGAGAAACAAAGTTGTTCATGGAGAGGGTAGAGTCAATGCAGACACCAAGGTTTTTAGCTGAATCAGAAATTGGGACTGATGTGTTACATAATGGTAGAGAAAGAGGAGGCAGCTGAGAAAGTTTCTGACGGGTTCCAATGAGGATAGCTTCTGTCTTGTCGTCATTAAGCTGAAGTTTGTTGAACGTCATCCAGTTCTTAATGTCCGAGTAACACTCAGTGGTGCGAGTCAACAGGCGCTGTATATTATCAGGTGAGTCACTGTCTTGAAGTTGGGTGTCATCAGCATAGAAGTGGTGTTTTATAGAGTGGGAGTTGATGATGGTGGACAGGGGGGAGGTGTAAAGAGTGAAAAGAATAGGGCCAAGGACAGATCTTTGTGGAACAACACAGGTCAGGTATGCAGGTCGAGAGTAAGCGCCATTGATGAGAACAGTTTGTTTTCTGTTTGATAAATACGAAGTGAAAAAGGAGAGAGCAATGTCAGAGATGCCGAAAGTATGATGAAGTCTAGAAAGGAGAATACCATGGTCAATGGTATCGAAGGCTGCAGACAGATCAAGGAGTGTGAGGAGAGAGACTTTGCCAGTATCAGTTGCAAGGAGGAGATTGTTGAGAATGTGTAGTAGGGCAGTTTCAGTGCTATGGCACTGGCGGTAGGCTGACTGGAAAGGATTGAGGAGATTGTTGGCAGACAGGTGAGAGTTCAGCTGGTTGAGGACGACTTTTTCAAGGAGTTTTGACAAGAAAGAGAGATTAGAGATAGGCCGGTAATTTTTCAGTTCATTTGGGTCTAAATTGTGTTTCTTGAGGAGAGGGTGAACAATAGCACACTTGAAAGAATCTGGGACAGTTCCAGTTTGAAGAGAAGTGTTGATGATGTCAGTGATGAATGGGAGGAGAGTAGGGAGACATCGGAGTAGAGAGAACCTGGAAGAGGATCCAGTTCGCAGGTTTTGAACGACATGGATCTGATTGTGTTGAAAATTTCTTCTTGTGAGACTGGGGTAAAAGTAGTAAGAGGTGTGCAAGAGAAGGAAGGGTCAGGTGGGCATGGTTGACAGGGTGTCCTGTCAAGCCTGTCACGAAGAGTTTGTATTTTGGTGGTAAAATATTTGGAGAATACAGATGGGAGTTCTTCATTTGTATGTTTTGTTGGGAGAGGTAAATCTTTTCGTGTGCCAAGGAGATGATTCATGGTTGTAAAGAGTTCTTTTGAAGAAGAGGCATTCAGGATTTTGGTTTGGAAATAGCTTGTTTTTGCTGATGCAATGAGGGTGGATACTTTTGTTTTAGCGGCTTGGAAAAGTTGCCTGTGTACAGTAAGTTTGGATTTGCGCCAACGGCGCTCTGCTCTGCGGCGGGCACGTTTTGCACAGGCAATCTCATGAGTGAGCCAGGGGGTAGGGGGGCGGTCAGGTAAAAGACGGGTTGTGGCTGGAGCATGAGTGTCCAGAAGATTGTGGAGAGTAGTATAGAATTCATCGGCAAGGTTATGTGACTTTTCAGAAAGGAGACGGGAGGCATCAGATGAAAATGTGGAGAGTCGATAGATTTGAGATTGCGTCGAGTCACTGTGCGCATGGTACGGGAAGGAGGAGAAATGTCGAGAGAACAGAGAATTGCAGAGTGGTCAGATGGAAGGGCTGAAGTTAGACGGGTAGAAAGAACTAAGCAGTTGTCAGTAGCGGAATTGTGGTGATCACGAGAAATGATCCAGTCAAGAATGTAACCTTTTTGATGGGTTGGTTCAGAAATGTGTTGAGTCGTATTGTGATTGGACAGAGAGTTGATGATATGTCTTGTGTCATAACGGTGAGTGTTGTCATAGTGGACATTGATGTCACCTAGAATGATGAAATTTCCAGGTAAGAGGCAGTAGTGGTCAAGCAATTGGTCAAAGTCAGAGAGAAACGTGGATGTGGTGAGTTTGTTGGCAGAGCTAGGTGGGGGTCGATAGACACAGGAAAAGGTGATGGGGTGAGGGGTGGATTGGAAGGATACTTCAACGTGCTCGAAAGAAGGATGGGAGAAAGGCAGAGACTGCGAGAAAGATAGGCGGGAATGGAGTGAGTCGTTGTAGAGATGGCGATACCGCCACCTCGGGATGAGCGATGGAAAGAAGCAAGCCTGTAACCACTCGGAGTGAGGCTAGCATGTATAGGTTCGTGACTAAGGGGGTTAAGCCATGTCTCTGTGATAAAAGCAATGTCAACATGTTCATCTGCGATAAAATCAGCAATGACTTCGGCTTTGCCATCCTTGCATGTTGACTGAGCATTAAAAAGGCATAATTTTAGTTTATCAAGGTCATATGGTGGTGGCCGGGGTGGCGACGAAGGCGGCACCGACGGGACAGAAGGTGAAGGCGGCACCGGCGGGACAGAAGGTGAAGACGGCACCAGCGGGACAGAAGGTGAAGGCGGTAATATCCGGACAGAAGGCGAAGGCGAAGATGGCAGAGGAGGAGACGAAGTTTGCAGCAGCGAGGTCGAGGGCAGGGGCAGTGGAGGAGACGAAGAAGCAGGAGACGAAAAGTGGCCATAATTGACCATAATATCAGTACCTGAAATAAACTGTTTACAGATAATTGACCATAATATCAGTACCTGAAATAAAATTTGTACAGATAATTGACCATAATATCAGTACCTGAAATAAAATTTGTACAGATAATTGACCATAATATCAGTACCTGAAATAAACTTTGTACAGATAATTGACCATAATATCAGTACCTGAAATAAACTTTGTACAGATAATTGACCATAATATCAGTACCTGAAAGAAACTTTGTACAGATAATTGACCATAATATCAGTACCTGAAAGAAACTTTGTACAGATAATTGACCATAATATCAGTACCTGAAAGAAACTTTGTACAGATAATTGACCATAATATCAGTACCTGAAAGAAACTTTGTACAGATAATTGACCATAATATCTGTACCTGAAATAAACGTTATACAGATAATTGACCATAATATCAGTACCTGAAATAAACGTTATACGGATAATTGACCATAATACCATAATACCAGTACCAGAAATAAAATTTGCGCTACCCATTCAGCTAGCATACGCAGCCACAAAGCATAAAGTTGTAAGCTCAGAACATTCCTCTGTCTCTGTCTCTCTGTCTCTGTCTCTGTCTCTGTCTCCGTGTTTCTCTCTCTCTCTCTCGCTTATCTCTCTCTTTCTCTCTCTCTCTCTCTCCCTCCCTGTACATGTATGTGTGTGTGTGTGTCTCTGTCGCTCTCTCTGTGTCTCTGTCGCTCTCTCTGTGTCTCAGTCTGTCTGTCTGTCTCTCTGTCTGTCTGTCTGTCTGTCTCTGTCTCTGTGTGTGTGTGTGTGTGTGTGTGTGTCTGTCTGCCTGCCTGTCTGTCTGTCTGTCTGTAACAAAATACGAACTGAATGGCAAGGTGGGCAGATGAAAAACCCAGGGACACAGCCACACAACGCCCACCAACCAGGTCCAGCCCAGCTACCTAACCAAGACAGAATGGAAGACCCTCTCTTGCCTTATTCTAGTGACTGCGTGACTGCAATAGTTGTGGACATTATAGTAATAGATAGGGCTGAGGGTACAATGGATTGTGTCCACACCATCATCCTGGTCACTGGTTAGTGGCACTGACTTGACTGAAGTCTTAAAAAGTGAGTATAGGTAGGCCTGTGTTCATGTACCGTTGTCTCCCTTGCCA
>CM060308.1:11535181-11547681 GCA_030674185.1 Monoplex corrugatus | reverse complement strand
ATCATCACCATCATCATCATCATCACCATCATCACCATGATGGTGATGATGATGATGATGATGACGATGATGATGATGATGATGATGATGATGATGATGATGATGATGTGGGGATGCCGGGGGCTCTTTCAGTATAAATAGTATCCCCCCGCCTTCTGAAAATTTTGTGCTAGAAATTTCCACTTTTTTCTGTCACTCTCTTTGTTTCTGCCTTTTTCCTTTGCTATCTGTCATTTCTTCCTGTCATTTTCTGCCTTGCTGGTCCATTCACCCGTATATGTTCGATAAAGTCTGATATACTTTCTCTTAGAATTGATAATTTAGTACATGTATTAAGTGCAATTTTGGCTCTAGGAATGCGAGATATGCGGAAGCAATTTTAGGTAAGTTATGCCTGTTTTTATATGTTTTGGTGTCCTTATGTATGCTTATATTTGTACTCAGGTGTGTTTTGTAAATCTCCCTTGTGCGATAAATTGGACGGAGTGGTCAACGCCGGGAGCATGTCCTCAGATTATGCGCGCGAATGCATTGATGTGTGTACTTAATTTTCTTTCTTTTTGTTTTTCCTGTTGACGTTTTGTGTGTTTTGAAGCGGTTATAGCCCTGATATGGTCCTGCGCAGTCGGCTGGGCTTTAAACAACAACAACAATAATATAACAAGAGTTATGCTGCGTATTTCAACAGAAGTGTTAATGACATGCAGACGGCAGGAATGGATAAATCAAGTTAAAACTGGCAACTGACGCAATGTCTGTACAACCTCCTGTAAACTGCACGACGTAAAACCACAGGAAGAAAGGTGGCAGAATGGTTCAGACGTTCGACTGCCAGTAACTAAACTCAAGGTTTCAGAGTTCGTTTCCCGTTGAGGCCTCCAAGTCTAGTCTTCGGAAGGGGACGAAAATACAAGTCGGACCTGTATGCCTTCTGGTCTGTGCACGCTAAAGATCCCACAGCGGTTGAACATCGTGAAGAGCAGGGCATTCGCCCGGCTGTCCTGGTATAAAATATTAGATAGGTTCATTTCCCAGGCCCCAGCCCTTGAAGGTCAATTAGCCTTCTTGTCTTTCTGAAGTCTTGATCAAAAAATGGGCGGCGCTTCTCTGCGGCGACGCGCTCTCAACGGGAAGACAACCCAAGTTTCACATGGTAAATCAGTATTGACAAAACGATATGAACATGAAGTATTGACAAAACGATATGAATGTGAAGTATGAAAAGTGGAACCTAGACAGACATTGGCAATCCATAATACCATGATATATGTATGTATTATTTTGTTATTTTGGTATACTTCGTTGCGAGGGTATATGTCATTATGTGGGTATATGTCTCACTATGTGGGTATATGACATTATGTGGGTATATGTCATTATGTGGGTATATGTCTCACTATGTGGGTATATGTCACTATGTGGGTATATGTCTCACTATGTGGGTATATGTCATTATGTGGGTATATGTCATTATGTGGGATATGTCTCACTATGTGTGTATATGTCTCACTATGTGGGTATATGTCATTATGTGGGTATATTCATTATGTGGGTATATGTCTCACTGTGTGGGTATATGTCATTATGTGGGTATATGTCTCACTATGTGGGTATATGTCTCACTATGTGGGTATATGTCATTATGTGGGTATATGTCATTTTGTGGGTAATATGTCATTATGTGGGTATATGTCTCACTATGTGGGTATATGTCATTATGTGGGTATATGTCTCACTATGTGGGTATATGTCTCACTATGTGGGTATATGTCATTATGTGGGTATATGTTCATATGTGGGTATATGTCTCACTTAGTGGGTATATGTCATTATGTGGGTATATGTCTCACTATGTGGGTATATGTCTCACTATGTGGATGTATGTCATTACTTGTGGGTATATGTCTCACTATCTGGGTATATGTCTCACTATGTGGGTATATGTCATTATGTGGGTATATGTCTCATATGTGGGTATATGTCTCACTATGTGGGCTATATGTCTCATATGTGGGTATATGTCTCACTATGTGGGTATATGTCATATGTGGGTATATGTCTCACTATGTGGGTATATGTTCATTATGTGGGTATATGTCTCACTATGTGGGTATATGTCTCACTATGTGGGTATATGTCTCACTATGTGGGTATATGTCTCACTATGTGGGTATATGTCTCACTATGTGGGTATATGTCCACTATGTGGGTATATGTCTCACTATGTGGTATATGTCTCACTATGTGGGTATATGTCTCACTATGTGGGTATATGTCTCACTATGTGGGTATATGTCATATGTGGGTATATCTCATTATGTGGGTATATGTCTCACTATGTGGGTATATGTCTCACTATGTGGGTATATGTCTCACTATGTGGGTATATGTCTCACTATGTGGTATATGTCTCACTATGTGGGTATATCTCATTATGTGGGTATATCTCACTATGTGGGTATATTCTCACTATGTGGGTATATTCTCATTATGTGGGTATATGTCTCACTTTTGTGGGTATATGTCTCACTATGTGGGTATATTTTGTCACTATGTGGGTATATGTTCACTATGTGGGTATATGTCTCACTATGTGGGTATATGTCTCACTATGTGGGTATATGTCTCACTATGTGGGTATATGTCTCACTATGTGGGTATATCTCATTATGTGGGTATATGTCTCACTATGTGGGTATATGTCTCATTATGTGGGTATATGTCTCACTATGTGGGTATATGTCTCATATGTGGGTATATGTCTCACTATGTGGGTATATGTCTCACTATGTGGTATATGTCTCACTATGTGGGTATATGTCTCACTATGTGGGTATATGTCTCACTATGTGGGTATATGTCTCACTATGTGGGTATATGTCTCACTATGTGGGTATATGTCTCACTATGTGGGTATATTCCATTATGTGGGTATATCTCATTATGTGGGTACATCTCATTATGTAGGTATATCTCATATGTGGGTATATGTCTCACTATGTGGGTATATGTCTCACTATGTGGGTATATGTCTCACTATGTGGGTATATGTCTCACTATGTGGGTATATGTCTCACTATGTGGGTATATGTCTCATTAATGTGGGTATATGTCTCATATGTGGGTATATGTCTCACTATGTGGTATATGTCTCATATGTGGGTATATGTCTCACTATGTGGGTATATGTCTCACTATGTGGGTATAATCATCATGTGGGTATATGTCTCACTATGTGGGTATAATCTCATTATGTGGGTATATCTCATTATGTGGGTATATGTCTCACTATGTGGGTATATGTCTCACTATGTGGGTATATGTCTCACTATGTGGGTATATGTCTCACTATGTGGATATATGTCTCACTATGTGGGTATATGTCTCACTATTGGGTATAAGTCTCACTATGTGGGTATATGTCTATTATGTGGGTATATGTCTCACTATGTGGGTAATATCTCATTATGTGGGTATATTCTCACTTAATGCTAGGGTATAGATATGTATATGTCTCACTATGTGGGTATATATCTCATTATGTGGGTATATGTCTCACTATGTGGTATATGTCTCACTATGTGGGTATATGTCTCACTATGTGGGTATATGTCTCACTATGTGGGTATATGTCTCACTATGTGGGTATATGTCTCATTATGTGGGTATATGTCTCACTATGTGGGTATATGTCACGTGATTCATATGTGGGTATATTCACTATGTGGGTATATGTCTCACTATGTGGGTATATTCTCACTATGTGGGTATATGTCTCACTATGTGGGTATATGTCCACTATGTGGGTATATGTCACTATGTGGGTATATGTCTCACTATGTGGGTATATGTCTCACTATGTGGGTATATGTCTCATATGTGGGTATATGTCTCACTATGTGGGTATATGTCTCACTATGTGGGTATATGTCTCATATGTGGGTATATGTCTCACTATGTGGGTATATGTCTCACTATGTGGGTATATTGTCTCACTATGTGGGTATATGTCTCACTATGTGGGTATATGTCTCACTATGTGGGTATATGTCTCACTATGTGGTGTATATGTCTCACTATGTGGGTATATGTCTCACTATGTGGGTATATGTCTCACTATGTGGGTATATGTCTCATTATGTGGGTTTATGTCTCACTATGTGGGTATATGTCTCACTATGTGGGTTATGTCTCACTAGGGGTAAGTCTCACTATGTGGGTATATGTCTCACTATGTGGGTATATGTCTCACTATGTGGGTATATGTCTCACTATGTGGGTATATGTCTCACTATGTGGGTATATGTCTCACTATGTGGGTATATGTCTCACTATGTGGGTATATGTCTCACTATGTGGGTATATGTCTCACTATGTGGGTATATGTTCATATGTGGGTATATGTCTCACTATGTGGGTATATGTCTCACTATGTGGGTATATGTCTCACTATGTGGGTATATGTTCACTATGTGGGTATATGTCTCACTATGTGGGTATATGTCTCACTATGTGGGTATATGTCTCACTATGTGGGTATATGTCATTATGTGGGTATATGTCTCACTATGTGGGTATATGTCTCACTATGGGTATATTTCATATGGTATATGTCACTATGTGGGTATATGTCTCACTATGTGGGTATATGTCTCACTATGTGGGTATATGTCTCACTATGTGGGTATATGTCATTATGTGGGTATATGTCTCACTATGTGGGTATATGTCATTATGTGGGTATATGTCTCACTATGTGGGTATATGTCTCACTATGTGGGTATATGTCTCACTATGTGGGTATATGTCCATTATGTGGGTATATGTCTCACTATGTGGGTATATCATTATGTGGGTATATGTCTCACTATGTGGGTATATGTCTCACTATGTGGGTATATGTCTCACTATGTGGGTATATGTCATATGTGGGTATATGTCTCACTGTGTGGGTATATCTCATTATGTGGGTATATGTCTCACTATGTGGGTATATGTCTCACTATGTGGGTATATGTCTCACTAGTGGGTATATGTCTCACTATGTGGGTATATATCTCACTATGTGGGTATATGTCTCACTATGTGGGTATATGTCTCACTATGTGGGTATATGTCTCACTATGTGGGTATATGTCTCATTATGTGGGTATATGTCTCACTATGTGGGTATATATCTCATTATGTGGGTATATGTCTCACTATGTGGGTAAAATGTCTCACTATGTGGGTATATGTCTTATTATGTGGGTATATGTCTCACTATGTGGGTATATATCTCATATGTGGGTATATATCTCACATTATGATGGGGTATATGTCTCACTATGTGGGTATATGTCTTATTATGTGGTATATGTCTCACTATGTGGGTATATATCTCATTATGTGGGTATATATCTCACTAGTGGGTTTATGTCTCACTATGTGGGTATATGTCTCACTTAATGTGGGTATATGTCTCACTATGTGGGTATATGTCTCACTATGTGGGTATATGTCATATGTGGGTATATGTCTCACTATGTGGGTATATGTCTCACTATGTGGGTATATGTCTCACTATGTGGGTATATGTCTCACTATGTGGGTATATGTCATATTGGTATGTCTCACTATGTGGGTATATGTCTCACTATGTGGGTATATGTCTCACTATGTGGGTATATGTCTCACTATGTGGGTATATGTCTCACTATGTGGGTATATGTCACTATGTGGGTATATGTCTCACTATGTGGGTATATGTCTCACTATGTGGGTATATGTCCATTATGTGGGTATATGTCTCACTGTGTGGGTATATATCTCATTATGTGGGTTTATGTCTCACTATGTGGGTATATGTCTCACTATGTGGGTACATGTCTCATTATGTGGGTATATGTCTCACTATTTGGGTATATGTCTCATTATGTGCGTATATGTCATTATGTGGTTTATGACTCACTATGTGGGTATATGTCTCACTATGTGGGTATATGTCTCACTATGTGGGTATATGTCTCATTATGTGGGTATATGTCATTATGTGGGTTTATGTCTCACTATGTGGGTATATCTCACTATGTGGGTATATGTCTCACTATGTGGGTATATGTCTCATTATGTGGGTTTATGTCTCACTATGTGGGTATATGTCTCACTATAATAAAAGGCAATTTATATAGCGCTTTCCAGAGCACAAAAGCGCTTCACATAAAATCAGTATATAACTAAATACAAATAGATACACCAACATAAAATTTAAACATACCGCTGCTAACACTATATAACATAAAACATAAAATTTACGTTCAACAAGACATATTAACATAGTAAATTCAAATATTACTAAAAATAGTGACAATCATACAAAAATATTTTCTCTCTCTTTCTCTTCACACACACACACACACACACACACACACACACACACACACACACACACACACACACACACACACACACCACACACAACACACAGACCCAAACACACTCCCTCTCTCAACCACTCAGTTTCTCTACTATCAAATTCTATCACGCTTACACATACTCTTACTCATACTCTCACTCTCTTGCCCCACCCCAACCATACTCTCGCTCTCTACCGTGCTCCCGATATTCCTTGCTCACTCTCTCTCTCTCCCGCACAGCCTCTCTCTTACTCTCTTTTCCTCTCTCCCTCTCTCTCCCTCTCTCTTGCTCGAATAAACATGCTTCACACACACACACACACACACACACACACACACACACACAACACACACACACACACACACACACACACACACACACACAACACACACACACACACACATATATGTAGGAACGATGATCAGGGCTGAGAGAGAAGAGAAAGAGAAGATCAATGAAAGTATTGAGTGAAAAGATAGGTCTTCAGACTAGACTTGAAAGAAGGAAGACATTGCTTATGGCGAATATGATAGGGAAGGGAGTTCCAGGTCATGGCAGCAGAGTGGGAGAAAGCTCTCTGACCATGCAGTTTCCGGTTGAAACGGGAACACAGAAAGTTCTTGTGTCGGTAGAGGATCGGAGAGTTCTGGATGGTACATACACTTGAAGAAGTTCAGACAGATAAGAGGGAGCGGAGCAAGTAAGAATTTTATAACAGAGACAGCAACATTTGTATTTGATTTTTTGTTCAACTGGAAGCCAATGCAACTTTTTCAGAAGAGGAAAACATGACTGGGATCTAGGGGCTTTACAAACAAGCCTAGCTGCTGAATTCTGAACACGTTGGAGAGGTTGAATGACAACTGAAGGGCAGCCGATTAGAATAGAATTACAGTAGTCCAAGCGTGAAAGAATATAAGAGGAAATAAGAGTTTTAGTGGCTTCCTCAGTAAGAAAGGGGCGGATAGAAGCAATACGTCTTAGTTCCATATAAGAAAGCTGGCATATCTTAGTGACATGTTTTTGCATAGAAAGATCATGATCTAAAAGAACTCCTAAATCCCGGACACAGTCAGAAAATTCAATGGAACTAGAACCTATAGGGAGAGAAGAAGAAAGTGTGTTGATATCATGATGTGAGAAACGTATAGCCTCCGTCTTGTCACAGTTAAGTTTCAGTTTATTTGATGACATCCAGAGATCAATGTCAGAGGTACAGTTTTGGAGAGAAGAAATTGCATCAGGATAGTCATCAACAGAAGCTGAATGAAGGAGCTGAGTGTCATCCGCAAACATTTCATGCGAAATGGAATGGCTGCGGATGACATCAGAAAGAGGGGTAGTATACAGAATGAATAAAACAGGACCGAGCACGGAGCCCTGAGGCACACCAAAATCGAGGGAGGTTTCATTTGAACGGTGACTATCCACTAGCACAAACTGTTTCCTGTCTGAAAGATAAGAGTGAAACCAATTAAGAGCTAAGTCTCTAATACCAAATGTATGTTCCAAACGGGAGAGAAGAATTTCATGGTCTATGGTGTCGAAAGCAGCTGAAAGATCTAACAAGAGGAGGACAGAAATTTTATTTTTATCTAACGAATTGAGAATATCATTAAGGATACGAAGGATGGCAGTCTCTGTGCTGTGCTCTGGACGATATGCTGACTGATGGGGAGATAGAAGGTTGTTGGCAGTCAAATGAGCTGAAAGCTGGTGGAGGACAATTTTCTCGAGAATTTTGGACAGAAAGGGGAGGTTGGAAATGGGGCGGTAATTTTTCAACACGTTGGGGTCAAGGGAAGACTTTTTCAGGAGAGGCTTAACAAGAGCAGTCTTAAAATCAGAGGGAACAGAAGCTGAAGATAGTGATTCATTAAGAATGCGAGTGATAGTGGGGAGAAGGGTGTCGAGGTGGTCATAGAGAAGAGGGGTGGGATGGGGTCGAGAATACAAGAGACTTTGGGGGACTCAGTAATCAGCTTCCGTACAAATGATTCAGAAACAGGAGTAAACTGACAGAGTGGTGTACCTTTATAAATAACGGACTGGTCAGTTGTGTCAGAGGATGACAGAAACCCATCACGGATGGTCAGAATTTTCTGGGTAAAAAAGTCGGAAAACAATTTTGGTAACTGAGATAATTCATGTGTGGACGGCAGAGTAACATCGGAAACCTTTCCCAGCATGCCTGTGACAGTTCTAAAAAGATCTTTGCATGATACTGCTGAAACAACTTTAGAAGAATAGAATTTAGTTTTAGCATCATGGACGAGATCGACAATTTTCTGTTTTGCGGTTTCATAAATCTGCTTATGTACCGTCAGGCGAGACGATGCCCAGCGACGCTCAGCTTTACGGCGCTCACGCTTAAGTTGCAAAAGATCATGTGCCACGGAGCTGTACCACGGGGCAGAGCGACGTTGCTGCACCCTGTGCTGACGTAAGGGCGCGTGCTTATCCAAAACTGTTCGCAAACCGAGACTGAGATCAGAAAGAGAAACATCATGAGTAATGACACTTTTTAAATCTTGAGAAAATGCTGCCTGATCTATCTGGCGAATGGCACGAATATATTTGAATTGGGGTGTTGATTTTTGTTTTAGAACACTAAGATGACAGACAATACAAATATGGTCAGACATAAGATAATTACTACACTTTGCAGATTGTAAAAGATTATCATTGTCACGAAAAATTACAAGGTCTAAAATATGACCACTGCTAGGAAAAGTAGGTTCGTTAACAGCTTGAGACAGACTAAACATTTGCAAGAGTTCCCGAAACTGTCTTGTTCTGGAGTCATGCTGATCTTGATAATGGATATTAAAGTCACCAACAATCAAAAGATTACTCTCACACGTGATGGAATAGTCAAGAAAGTCTGGGAGCTCATCGAAAAACATAGTGTGGGTCAGTTTATTTCTTTGACTGGGGGGAGGACGGTAGACACAAAGCAATCGAAATTGCTGGCGTTGCACAGTCAACATTAATTCAGCAACCTCAAACGAGGTGTGGGTGAAGGAGAACGAGGTGTTGACAGAGGTGTGAGATGCAAGACAATCTTTCATGATGACGGCAATGCCGCCACCACCTTTAATCAAGCCAGTCAGCTGACGGGGAAAAGAAAACAGTTTATATCCCGGTGGTGTCAAGTCCGCCATCTTGCTCTCATCGCCGGACTCTTTAAGCCAGGTCTCGGTGAGGACCATAATGTCGACATCGTGATCTGTCAGAAAGTCTACGATCGCCGTACGCTTCCGGGCTACGCCCACAGACTTGGCGTTGAACAAGCACACACAGAGCTGGTTTAGTAAATCGGAGCTCTGTAAGGGAACCTTGATCAAGTTATGCAGGTTGGCTCGGGAGGGGCGGGCTGTGGAGCAGATAGACACATTGGGGAAGGGTGAAAGGATGGAAGAGCTGCATGGTTCAAAGCTTGATACAAAGAGGGACTGATGGGAAGGTTGTTGACTGGCAATCACTGGTATCTGCCGCAGTTTTCTACTGCCGCCACGGCAAGAACGGTAACGCGGCAGACGGTAGCCAATCCTTAAATCTTTGAGACGGCTGATAACAGCAGGGGAGAGACGTGTGCTGGTTTGTTTACAAGCCAAAAGTTGATCCCGCGTGTAGGCAAGACGGGCGACTGCTTTTTCCGCATTCCAGGGGCCACCGACGTCACTCACAGGGCCAGCGCTGGTGTGCTCACAGTAGAAAATAGGTCGCACGGGAAAAGCGTTCGAGTGCACGGGAAGGAAAAATGGCGGCACTCGTGGATTGTCAAGACTAAAAAGGAAAACTCTTACTGACAGAAGGAGGAAGAAAAAGAATGTCCTGACGGGCAGCGGAGCGTAGAAAATCCAGCACCAGTCCATCTTGAAGTATATTGACAAATCACAAAACAGTCCATGCACACTACACAACTGAAATTGATGAAAAATGTCAGAGCGTTGACCGGTCATGCCTGTTAGGCGACCAAGGGCAGTCACATGTGGGTATATGTCTCACTATGTGGGTATATGTCTCACTATGTGGGTATATGTCTCACTATGTGGGTATATGTCTCTCTATGTGGGTATATGTCATTATGTGGGTTTATTCTCACTATGTGGTATATGTCTCACTATGTGGCTATATGTCTCACTATGTGGGTATGTCATTATGTGGTATATGTCTCACTATGTGGGTATATGTCTCACTATGTGGGTATATGTCTCACTATGTGGGTATATGTCTCACTATGTGGGTATATGTCTCACTATGTGGGTATATGTCTCACTATGTGGGTATATGTCTCACTATGTGGGTATATGTCATTATGTGGGTATATGTCTCACTATGTGGGTATATGTCTCACTATGTGGGTATATTTCTCACTATGTGGGTATATGTCTCACTATGTGGGTATATGTCTCACTATGTGGGTATATGTCACTATGTGGGTATATGTCTCACTATGTGGGTATATGTCTCACTATGTGGGTATATGTCTCACTATGTGGGTATATGTCACTATGTGGGTATATGCTCCTATCTCATATGTGGGTATATGTCTCACTATGTGGGTTTATGTCTCACTATGTGGGTATATGTCTCACTATGTGGGTAATCATGTACTCATTATGGTTTATGTCTCACATGGGTATATGTCTCACTATGTGGGTACATGTCTCATATGGTATATGTCTCACTATGTGGGTATATGTCTCATTATTGGTATATTCCTATGTGGGTTTATGTCTCACTATGTGGGTATATGTCTCACTATGTGAGTATATGTCTCACTATGTGGGTATATGTCTCATTATGTGGGTATATGCCCATTATGTGGGTTTATGTCTCACTATGTGGGGATATGTCTCACTATGTGGGTATATGTCTCACTATGTGGGTATATGTCTCATTATGTGGGTTTATGTCTCACTATGTGGGGATATGTCTCACTATGTGGGTATATGTCTCACTATGTGGGTATATGTCTCACTATGTGGGTATATGTCCACTATGTGGTTGAGTGGTATATGTCTCACTATGTGGGTATATGTCTCAATGTGTGGGTATATGTCTCACTATGTGGGTATATGTCTCACTATGTGGGTATATGTCTCACTATGTGGGTATATGTCTCACTATGTGGGTATATGTAATAATAATAATAATTACAATATTTATAATAATTACAATATTTATATAGCGCAAAATCTTGATAAAATCAAATCTAAGCGCTGAAGCAGACACACACCGCAAGCACGCACGCACGCACGCACGCACACGCACACACACGCACCACACACACACACACACACACACACACACACACACACGCATGGCTATAAATGGGGAGAAAGAATAAAAGCAATAAAAGCAAGAATAAAAGCAATGGAAAATTATAGAGAGCATAGCATATACAATTATATATTATATTATATGTCTCACTATGTGGGTATATGTCACTATGTGGGTATATGTCCACTATGTGGGTATATGTCACTATGTGGGTATATGTTCACTATGTGGTATATGTCACTATGTGGGTATATGTTACTATGTGGATATATGTCACTATGTGGGTATATGTCACTATGTGGTATATGTCACTATGTGGGTATATGTCCACTATGTGGGTATATGTCTCACTATGTGGGTATATGTCTCACTATGTGGGTATATGTCTCACTATGTGGGTATATGTCTCACTATGTGGGTATATGTCCACTATGTGGATATATGTCTCACTATGTGGTATATGTCACTATGTGGGTATTATGTCTCACTATGTGGATATATGTCACTATGTGGTTATATGTCTCACTATGTGGTATATGTCTCATATGTGGTATTGTCTCACTATGTGGTATATGTCTCATATGTGGGTATATGTCTCACTATGTGGGTATTTGTCCACTATGTGGGTATATGTCACTATGTGGGTATATGTTCACTATGTGGATATATGTCACTATGTGGGGATATGTCTCACTATGTGGATATAGTTCACTATGTGGGTAATATGTCACTATGTGAATATATGTCACTATGCGGGTATATGTCTCACTATGCGGATATATGTCACTATGTGGGTATATGTCTCACTATGTGGG
>CM060308.1:11522681-11527681 GCA_030674185.1 Monoplex corrugatus | reverse complement strand
GTGTCCACCTCACGTGATGTCTGCAGAAGGCGCGGCGTGCTTCCCTATGGGCTGGAGTTAAGCGTGGCCGTACAGATGGGCGACGAGAACGGAGGTTAAACCCATAAAGGCGGTTCCGTATGGTCTGCTGGCTGATGTTGATGTTAGTAGCCACCCTCAGCTGCCTTCGAATGATGCTGGAAGAGGCTGTTCTTGTCTGCAGGGCTTGTCATTCAATGAGACGATCTTCACGTGGGTTTGTCTTCTTCGGTCGACCAGATCTGCGTCTTTCATGGACCCTCCCAGTGGCTGTGAAGCGTTGAATCAGTCTGACAATGACCGAGATGGACACCTGAAGTCGTCTGGCCACTTCTCGCTTGGGAACACCATCTTGGAACCATGCAACAGCTCGTCCCCTCTCAAACTCGCTCAATTTTCGTCGTCGGGAGGCATTGTCAGATCAGGCCTACTACTGGTGGAATGTCTTCTTATAAAGCCAAGCAAGAGACAGCATCTCACACATAAACAGCAGTGCTTGCACGTGCATAATGGTTTTTCCATCTGGCTTGTGCAATGTGTTCAGGCAGAACGGTCCAAAACAAGGTCCTTTTTCGCAAGTTTCCGCTTTTCCGTTTGCGGCCAAGCTCAGTAGTAGAGAATCCCGTGCAATGTTCGCACTAACACAACATCGCCCACTTACAGCTGAACAAGAATTCATAACAATTTGGCTGGACTGAGAAATAAATAACAGTAGCGAACTGAGTTTATTACGCACCTGTTTTCTCATAGTGATCCTTAACTTTTTGTGCGTAGCTTAGTTTATATATATATATATATATATATATATATATATCTACTATATATATATATATATATATATGTTAAGACATTTGGCAACCTAGAATGCCTGGGTTCGATTCAAGGCGGATGAAAAATTTTTTTCTTAAGGAATGTTCTGAGCTTACCACTTTCTGCTTTGTGGCTGCGTCAATGCTAGCTGAATGGGTAGAGCAAACTGTGTTAGGTTTGAGAAATTCTACATGGGAGATAACTCCGTGACTCTCAAGAGTTATGTTACTTAGTTGATATATATATATATATATGTATATATACATATATGTGTATAATATACGTATATGTATATATACATGTATATATACGTAGAGAGAGAGAGAGAGAGAGAGAGAGAGAGAGAGAGAGAGAGAGAGAGAGAGAGAGAGAGAGAGAGAGAGAGAGAGAGAGAGAGAGAAGAAGAACTTTGTAGAAAGCTTGTATCTCTTATATTATCTCGTAAAATTTAAAAGAAGAGAACGTGTGTATGGGTGAAGTGTTTATTTAGGGGACATGTTAATATTGCTAACTAATAACTCTTTTATCATTACTTGAATTATTCTGTTCTCGTTGTAACGCGATTTTGTTTACGTAGATCTGTGTTGACTAATGTTCAACCTTTTATAAACACACATGCTACCTTACAATTAAAGCATTCTGAGTCCATGATCGCCAACGCCATGCGGCAGGGCACCTGATGATGATGAGTCTTTCTCTCCCTCTCTCTGTCCCTCTTTTTCTCTGCTTCTCTCTCTCTGTCCACTCTCTATCTCTCTCTGTCTCTCTCTCTCTTTGTCTCTTTCTCTGCCCTCTCCCTCTCTCTCCCTCTCTCCTCTCTCTCTCCTTCTTTCTTTGTCTCTCTGTCTCTGCCTCCCCTCTCCCTATCTCTCTCTGTCTGCTCATATGTCTGTCTGTTCTCCCCCCCCCTCTCTCTCTAACACTCGTACGCTCACATACACACAGATTCACATGTACATGTACACATATACACACGTGTCTATACACATACACTACATATGTGCAAACTCACACACACACACACACACACACACACACACACACACACGGATACGCACACACGCACACACACGCACACGCACAAACACACACACACAGACAGAGCATTATTTTGTCCAAAACGATAGACAGGAAGGGTACTGAACTATACTATCACGATAAACAAAGTATTTGTGATGTAAATAATTAGGCTTACGTCATTTCCTTTATAGGTAGAAAGAAACTCTAGGGAGAGCTAGACAACAGAAGGTCTTCAGAGAAGTAACCCCCTTTAGACAAGTGTTTCCGCCCTGAATTCCTTACACTCTCGGGGGGCCCGGCCACATCCAGGTCATGACTCCTGGATGCCCTTCTGCTGTTGTCTATTTTTTTATTTTTTAAATTTTTCCCACGCGGGGGAGCGAACCTGGGCGATTCTGCGCTTCAGAACTGCGGTACGCGGTTTTACCAATGTGCTAACGGGGCACACATCATCTGTAGGGAATTTAATCCTTATGAAGTTCACTTTTGGTTCCTCCTTGCCCAGATCCAGCTTGAGCTCCTTTCTGCTGCCTCTGCCATCGCTTTAAGGGCTCTAGTCCTCTTCTTCCCAGAAATGGCGAGTTGTTTCATGAGATCATAAGCGGAGGTGCCCACAAACCCTCTTGCCCCGACCTCTATGGCGAAGATTTTGACCCGCAGACCTGCTTTCTTCAGGGTGCTGGCAAGACCAGCGTATTTTTCGGTCTTGTAGATATGTGCTTCTTCTATTCTGCTTTCGTATGGCACAGTGAGTTCTATCAGAATCACTTGTTTCGAGGAGTCAGAGTGGAGAGCGATGTCTGGTCTCATGCCTGTCTTGCTGATGACATCTGGGTAATTTCTCCACTCTGGGAGGTCTGCTGTACACTCCCAGTCGACTGCTCCATCCAGAAGACCCTTTGGCAATGTGCTGGTTGTCATAGCGCTTTCGGGCCAGACCTGTTTCCCTCCTGCTTTGTAGAACGTTGTCATAGCAATTGGTGCGTTTGGGGTCATGGTTTTTTCGCTAACCACGTCTGTGATCACTTTCAGAACTTGGTTGTGCCTCCATGTATACCTTCCTTGGGCTAGCGCTACTTTGCAAGAGCTTAGGACATGTTCCACTGTTTGTTTCTTCTGACAGAGAGGACATGCTGGGTCGTCTGATTTCCCCCATTTCACTAAGTTTGCATTCGAGGGGAGCAGGTCATATACAGATCTGAGGAGGAAGCTTATCCTTAGAGGAGCCATGTGCCACATATCGTTCCAGCTGAGACTTCTTTGGAGTGCACTGTCCCATGTTGTCCATTGCCCCTGTTGACCTTGCTGGACTGCCTTCTGCACTCTTTTGACATCTTCTTCTTCCTTCAACTCCTGTATGATCATGTCTCTTTTTTCCTTCCCTTTGGCTTTGGACCACCACTGCATTTTTGTTGCTCCCAGTCCCTGTCTGTTGGTTTGCGTGTGTCCAATTATTTCTTTGATGCTGAGGTTTCTCTTGGCATTGTTTACAGCCTCTTGGACTTTCCGCTTTCTGCCAGTTCTCAGCTTTGGATGAACTGATCTCACAATATTGTCTTCCGATTCCTCCAGCATGCTCAACAGTCTTGCTTTTCCAACTTTGTATTCCTCCACTATGGATTTGAGAGGTAGCTTCAGCATTGCTTGACGACAGTAGAATGCAACATCAGTGAGACCAGGTGGGACACCGAGCCATTTTCTTGTGTATTTGTTGATTTTGGCTTCCATTGCTTCCACTGTGCTGGTGCAAATGTCATAGATTAGCAGTGGCCACAGCAGCTTTGGTATCAGCATGAACTGTAGACACCAGACTTTGTATTTGCCTGGCAGTCCGCAGTTATCTATTTTCTTCAGGCCTTCTTCTGCTGTTTGCTTGGTTTCACATCCCCTTTGTGTGTCTTTCAGGGAGTCATCATACCATCTTCCGAGACTTTTTACTGGCTCGTCTGTGACAGTGGGGATGGCTTGGTTGGCTACCATGAATTTGACTGAATCTGCCACTTTTCCTTTTCGCAGTGAGAGACTTCGGGATTTCTTAGGTTTGAACCTCATTGTTGAAGAGGCCACCAGCTCATCCAGCTGCTTTAAGATTTGGTGTGTCTCTTCCTCATCCGTGGACAAGACTGTTGTGTCATCCATGAAAGCTTTCAGAGGAGGCATCTGGTATCCATCTCCCAGATTCACTGGACCTGAACTCTTCATTGCAGCTTTCAAGATGACTTCCATTGCCAACACGAACAGTATGGGAGAGATTGCACAGCCCATTGCAATGCCCACCTCTAGGTCTATCCAGTCCGTGGTGTATTCTTTGGTAGAGAACCGCATTGAGAACCCTTGGAAATACTTCCTCAGCATTGTTCGGATGTTTTCTGGGATGTGATACATTTCAAGAGCCAGCTGGATCATATCGTGTGGAACTGATCCATATGCATTCGCCAGATCAAGCCAAACTACGTCAATGTCTCTCTTCTCTGTTCTTGCTTTTTGGATGGCATCCCAAATCAACGTGGCATGTTCCAAGCATCCAGGCATTCCTGGTATGCCTCCCTTTTGGACTGACATATCCAGATACTTGTTTTCAGTCAGGTATTTTGTCAATCTTGCTGCCATAACAGAGAAGAAGATTTTCCCCTCGACGTTCAGAAGTGATATTGGCCTGAACTGATTGATGCTGCTGGAGTTCTGCTCCTTCGGAATGTACACTCCTTCAGCTCTCATCCATTGGTCGCTGATCTTCTGGTTCCTCCATGCTGATCGAATCATCTTGTGGAGCCACTCGAGCACTTTTCGGCATTTCTTGTAGAGCAGGTATGGTATTCCGTTTGGTCCAGGTGCTGACTTGGCTCTGGCTTTCTTTACTACGTTCTTCACTTCATCCAGTGTTGGTGGTTTGTTATTGAATTTTCCTTCTGGCGCTGCAGGCCAAACCAGATTCTGGATTTCAAGTGGTGCCTCGCGCTGAGAATCGGAATATGTTTCCCTGAGATGCTGCTCTAGGGTTTCCTTGCCCACTGTGAGAGTCCCTGATTTGGGTTGTTCAAACAGCTTTCTTGCAAAGTCAAAGGGATCTTTGAAGAAACGATCTTGAGTCTTCTTCTTTTTGCTCTTTCTTCGCCTTGCTGATTCCACTTTGCTGAGAGCATTGTGTTTGG
>CM060308.1:11495181-11517681 GCA_030674185.1 Monoplex corrugatus | reverse complement strand
GTGTGTGTGTGTGCGTGGGCGCGCGCACGCGCGTGCTGGCGAACTTGTGTACACGGGCGTTGTTTGTGTGTCTGAGATTACTTGTATTCATTTACATCATGTAGATCTTCTTGCAATGGGTTGTTAATGTTCATGTTGTTGTGGTCCCTGGTGTCTGTTGTTATTTCATGTTTTGTCATTGTATGTTTTAGGTTGATTTAACCCTTTGACTCCGTCACCCTATCCGCCTGCATCTGGCATTGTCAGTCAAGACAGCAAAGCAAAAGCTTAACCCTTTGACTCTCTCACCCTATCCGCCTGCATCTGGCATTTCCAGTCAAGACAGCAAAGCAAAAGCTTAACCCTTTGACTCTCTCACCCTATCCGCCTGCATCTGGCATTTCCAGTCAAGACAGCAAAGCAAAAGCTTAACCCTTTGACTCCCTCACCCTATCCACCAGCTTCCTTCAGGAAGGAAGCTGGTGGATAGGGTGAGGGAGTCAAATGGTTAATTATTTTTTGCAGCTGGCAGGAAGGGTGCGGGAGTGGAAGGGTTAATGTTCGATAATATTCTGTTCCTGTAGAGTGCTACCAGTGTGCGTTGGACGTGGATGGTTTGTGTTATGTAAGCGAAATGATCATATGTGACCTCCCACCACGAAATCAGTCTTAACTCGCAGTCAGTCGAACAGCACTAGGAGCTGAAAAGGTGACTGAGGGTCTATCTGGGGTGTTTTGACTTTTTCTCAAAATTCATTTCTGTAGACTATAATCTATACCCCCCAGACATTTTTTTCTTGAAAAAAATATTATTAATCAATTTAAATGGTTTTTTAGTGCACTGGTCGCAACAGAAAGAACGCAATTTCCGACCAAAAGTACCTATTTTTGTCTTTTATTATAAGTACCCGCACATGTAATATACTGATAGAAAGTTCTTTGGAGCACCTTTCAAATAATGACAGCAAAAATTAGAAACAAAACAGGTCAAAGCCACCAAATAGATTTAAGGAAAATGTATAGTAGGAGAGCACACACAAACTTTTAGAGGCCGTTTTCTCAAAACGGCCGTCATACATCGTAATGACTTTAAACATACATAACTTCTACATTTTTTTGAGTACAAGCTTTATTCAAGTACCAAAATAATCAGCAGAATGTACACTTTCCAGTGATATGTATATCTCAATATGCCTAAAATGCTAGTTAAGACTGATTTCGTGGTGGGAGGTCACATATCATCACATTGTATGATAACATACAAAGCATGGCTATAAACAATAACATACAAAGCATGGCTATATACAATCACATTTCGTTGGTTCCCAAGATGCAGACTTTGAAAACAGTCAGCGTGCATTCAAAGAAAACAATACCTTTTTTCAGGTATAGTAGGAATATAGCTAGGCGCGCCTGCGCGCACTGTATAACACGAAAATATAACATACACATAGACGTGCGCGCGCGCGCGACACACACACACACACACACACACACACACACACACACACACACACACACACACACACACACACACACACACACACACACACAAACGCACGGAGGAAAAATGCATAAAACACCAGATAAATACAATCTTTTGAGACACACATACACACATACATACACAGATATGCACACACACACACACACACACACACACACACACACACATACACATATATGCGCACGCATGCGCACACACACACACACACACACACACACACACACGCACGCACACACACACACACATGCACACAGACTCAAGATAAGTTAGTGTACAATTGTGTCGGTTAATCAGAACATTCCAAAGTCTCTGATTCTCTCAAAGAAACAGACTTTACAGAGTTGAACGATCAACAGTCCACAATTCTTGGAGTTTGGAATTTGGAGTTTGTTTAAAAGGGATTAATTCGCAATCGGACAAGTCCATATGCGCTATACCCCAAAAACTGCCTGCAATATTCAGGCACCCTATGTGCTGGCAAGATCTTGAAATGGAGAGAGGAGAGAGTAGGGACCTATGAAAGACTTCACTGACACCATCACAATGATGGAAACAGTAAGATGGGCAACAGACAGGCCGGTATTTGAACAAGGTTGAGGCAGCCGAGACGTGGTTTCTAAGAAGAATGTTGAGAGTTCCATGGACAACAAAGAAAACAAACGAGACAGTCTTGATGGAGGCAGACACAAGTAGATCATTCAAAAGGAAGATTAGGAAAAGACAACCAACATTTAAAGGAAAGGGGGACTAAAGCACCTGGTCACAACAGGAAAGTTGGAGGGAAAGAGATAACCAGGTAGACCCAGGGAGAAAATATTGGACGGACTTGAAGGATGGCTGAGGACAGAGGGTGGAAGATGAGCTTGCGGCGACAAGGGATAGATACATATGGAGGGCCATGATCGCCAACGCCATGCGGCAGGGCACATGATGATGATAAGTGTTCGGGGCTAGGATTGAATATTTATCAGTTCTTGAGTCTGTGACTCTATGGAAAGATCCAGCTAGTGTCAGAGTGTCACAGAGTTCGGCAGTCAGCAGCTGGAGACCTTAGAAGACCCAAACACACCAGGTAGACTGCAGTTCTTGAAATGGGCAGACACGTGCTGAAGGTCCTCGAACAAACGTGTGAAGATTTTCCGTTTCTTGGTGCGGTACTTGAGGGCGGAGAAGACGATGTGATGGAACACCTCCTCCACACCTTCCTGACTCTTGGCTGAACACTCGATGTAACAGTCTGCCCCGATCACCTTGGCCAAGTACTGACCTTCTTCTCTGCTGATCTGGTCGGGGCTGCCTGAAGACCTCAAGTTCGCCTGTGTGTTCACCTGGTGATGACTTTGGGACGACCACCTGCCGTGTGTGTGTGCCTGGTTTGGGTTATTGGAGGAGCGTCGTTGTTGTGTCTTCACATGTTCCTGGTGTCTGTTAGATCTCACACATTGTGTCCTCCCCTCGTTGATGTTGCTGGAAGACCTGGGTTCCATCCGTGTCCGTGTCTGGTCCACGTTGTTAGAAGACGTGAGGTCCAGTTGAGAGCTCTGATCGTCTAAAGCCTTCTTGGGGTCATTCTGTTTGTCCATTCTGTCCACATTATTCAAAGGTCTCGTGAACTCCCTCTGTCTGTCCGTCTGATCCACGTCGTCAGAAGACCTCAGGCTGATATGCCTGACCACCTGGTCGGTCTGACTGGAGGTCCTGAGGTCCATCTGAGTGCCGACCAGCAGCAGGGGCAGACGTCGCTTGCTGTGACGTTGGATCTCGGGCATCCAGGAGTTGACGACGTTGTAGAAGGACTCACGGTCACAGAGGGAGAAACACAGGACCAGCACCTCGCTCTTCTCGTACGTGTAGGCCCGTAGACTTTCGTGTTACTCTGTTGGAGCAGACAGAAAACAACGTTTGAAACAAGGGCGCCATGGTGATTAGATGTCTTGCCTACAGAAGAGTGGCAGAATGGTTCAGACCTTCGCCTGTCTGAATAGAGCTAGTTGTCTGTCTTATTAGTCTGTGATCAGTCAGAGTGCGACACCGTCTTATTAGTCTTTGATCAGTCAGAGTGCAACACCGTCTTATTAGTCTGTGATCAGTCAGAGAGTGCAACACCGTCTTATTAGTCTGTGATCAGTTGAGCTGGGAGATGGGGGAAAATGTACACCGTTACACAACAGGTGGAGGGACCTTGGTGGATCAAACCCAGGACCTTTGGATTAGAAATCCGATGATAATCCACTTGACTACCGTGCGCGTTGGTAAACGGTTCATGATGAAATCATTTAAGAGTATAAAGTGCTCAAAGGATACAGTACTCATAATATCCGTGACTCATAATGTTTGAAAAAAAAAGCACTACTTTTTTAAAACATTAACATCATTATAACCATAACGTGCTTTTTTTTTTTTTTTACAAAACCCACGTGTATGTTAAGAATCAACCCGTTCACTGCCTGCTATAAGATGACCTCATACCTATTTCCAGTGTTCTGGGCGCCTACATCTCCTACCTTTTTCGTCATCGCATTTCGACGGTCTACAAAGGGAGGGAACACTGATAATGGTTCCTGGCCATTGTAGACACAGTAAAGACACAGTTATATCCCTTTGACCAGTCAAGCGACCACAGTAAATGGGCTGAGCAGTGGACAGATTAACGGGTTGATTCCTAACATACACATGAGTTTTGTAAAAAAAAAAAGTAAAAAAAGCACGTTATGGTTATAATGATGTTAATGTTTTAAAAAAAGTAGTGCTTTTTTTTCAAAAACATTGTGAGTCACGGATATTATGAGTCCTGCACCCTGTGAGCATTTTATACTCTGAAATTATTTCATCATGAACCGTTTACATTGACATCCTTTATGTTAAATTTTCATCTTTCATATCTGATATCTGGAGTTCAATCCCAGCCCACAACATTAAAAACTGGCCTGTTCGCTGCCCAACTTAATGTTTCCGTCGTTCTGATGGTGTCAGCTTGGTGTTTTTGTAACTCCCACTCCCCCCACCTCTCCCCTATACCAGGACCTTGCCAGCGCATAGGATTTGCACAGGCTAAGGGTGCTCGCCGAATAACTGTTAACAGGTTTGGATAAGCGCATATGGAACTAACTGAGTTCGACGAGTCCCTCTTGAACAAACTCCAAACAAACTCCAAACGCAGCCATCTGAACGCCAACACGGACACAGTTCAAAATATCTGTAAAAACTTGCAGTATTCCTCGTTATATCATTTGAAATTAATTGTTATGACATATTTTCGCATTCAACTGAACGCTTTGAAAACAAAATATTGTAACAACGTTTTATGTATTTGTGGCGAACAATTCACATTGTATCACTGTTTGTTTTACTGCAGAAAGCTTCGTTCCTTTTTACCAAAGACGTTTACACAAGGAAACTATCTTGAAACGCATTTTAAAGAAGTAGTATCGGATCAAGTTTTGTTAGTTAAAATTTCAGAATCATTGGTTCACAGTCCTGTTAATGCGTTATTTTTAAGATTATTATTATAATTATGATTATTTTTGTTTTGTTTTGTTTTTATGACGATTTTTCTTTTACATTATTGATGTTAGCGTTGTTCTAGTTTCATTTCTCTGTTCATCCATATCCTTTTTCTTAAGACCTTGCCGCTTCCTTTTAATTTTTTGTACGTCCCTTACTCTGTTCCCTTCTCCCCTCCACCCCACCCCCCTTATTTCATCCTCCATGCCATTTTTCCCCGTCTAATATCACTTATAGTGAAAAGACGTTAAATCAAGCAACGAACGAACACGGACACAGAGTCACCAAAGACCAAAGCTAGCTCTAGTAGGATGAAGCCTTACAACACAAGAACGAACAGAATGAGTAAACCATTGACAAACGGTTTGCAAAGACAGACAGAAAGGTACATGAAATATAATGGTCAAAGCCGTTCTAACGTTCTCTCTGTTTATACCAAAATTGTGACAGAAAACTAGATTTTGTAATTATCATTGTTTCCGTGACCTTGAAGAAGTTGCTGCAGTCACACAAAGACACACCAAGGCCAAGGCCAGACTGTCACAGCAGTACAAATGGAATTTGAATATTGTCACAACTTCCTGAAATCCAAAACAAGTGTGACTGCCCGCGTTCAAGCAAACAGGAACCAGAAAAAAAAAACATGAAAGAAGAATATGAACGCGTGTTTAATACAACAAAACAAGACAGGCGCAAATTTTCGACCAACTGGCCTTTGTCAAGCGTAAGGTTGCAAACAAACAAACAAACAAACACTAGACACAAAAAAATTGAGAAAAAGACTGTCTTGTTTTCTTGTATTAAATACGCGTTCATATTCCTCTTTCGTGTTTTTTCTGGTTCCTACAAATTCCTGAGAAAATACTGTTCACACACCTTTTTTTTCAAAAAGTATTGATATTAGGCTTCTTTTTGTCCGTGTGACTAGATCTTGAAGGTTTACTTCCTAAACTTTTCCTTTCGCGAATCCATTACGCCACACATGTAAGACCACATTCTGGTAAAGACCCATAATATGAAGATCTGAGGGGTTTTTTCCATACATTTTTGCTACAGAAGGACACACAGACAAACACAGACGCATACATATACACACATACAGACACGCACGTACACACATTCACGCACAGACACGTACTCATACACACGCGCACATATTAGCAAAACACCTAAGCAGTTTCCTGCCAGCAGAAGTATACAATCCCTTATGTATAGGTGGAAACTTGATGCATTCAAAACAAAATACACCAGGAATGTAGTGTGTCTGTGTGGAAAGAAGATAACACATAGTCATATTCTTTCATGCGTTCGGGTAAAACGACATATACCTACGCTATCAACGAAGACAGTTTCTGACATATTTGCCTCACCATACCTTAACATATGAATTTTTTGTTAGCCTGTCAAAAAGTCCTATAGCGAATTATCTTTAATGCGCCGTTATTTCTCATGTTCAATGTTATGGTTAGCTAATTTTACTGTTTCAATCGTTAATTATGATAATGTCATTTGTGAATTTTCTTTCTCGTCTTCGGCACAGTTGGGTTTTTTTATTTTGTTTTGTTTTTTGTTTTTTTTTTGTTTGTTTGTTTTGTTTGTTTGTTTGTTTGTTTGTTTGTTTGCTTGTTTGTTTGTTTGTTCATTTCTTCTTCCTGAAGATTAACCATTTCCAATTTCCTCTTTTCTCCTTAGGTTTTTTTGTGTGTGTGTGTGTGTGTGTGTATGTCTAAAATCACTTTAGTGAATAGACATTAAATCAAAGACCACCACGCGCACATGTACATACATATACAAGCACACACACATACACGCGCATACATACACACACACACACACACACACACACACACACACACACACACACACACACACACACACACACACACGCACGCACACACACACACACACGTTATTTCAAATGTTCAATGTTATGGTCAGCCAATTTTATTGTTTCAATCGTTAATTATGAAAACGTCTTGTGATTTTGTTCCTTCTCGTCTTCGGCACAGTTGTTTTCTGGTTCATTTCTTTTTCCTGAAGATTAACCATTTCCAAGTATACTCTTCACTCCTCATGAATTTTTTTTCTCCTTTTTTTGTGTGTCTAAAATCACTTAAGTGAATAGACATTAAATGAAAGACCACCACACACACACACATACACACACCTCCAGGCAACATGAACAAATTCTGGCTTTTTTTGTTTTAGGTTTTTTTTATGCAAAGGAAGATTGAAGAAAGACACATGTACACAAATACATAAACAACCAAACCAAACTTACCAAGCCACTCGTGTCGAAGAGACTGATGATGAAATCTTCTCCCCCAATCTGGACTGGCACTGAAACAGACAGTAGAATCACTCAGTTATAGCGCAGTATGTTACCAATAGCGTCAGAATATTTCCAAACATCTGGAACTATGTAAGTCATTTTCAAATGATATCTGTAACTCTTGTTTAACGTTTTACTGCTGCTTACATTTAAATGATTTTTTTTACATACATACATACAGATATATATATATATATATATATCCTTCTCTGTCTGTCTGTCTGTCTGTCTATATATATATTATATATATATATTTTTTTATTTCACCCATGGATATCGGGTTGTATATTTTTTTCTTCTCTCTCTCTCTCTCTTCTCTCTCTCTCTCTCTCTCTCTCTCTGTCTGTCTGTCTGTCTGTCTGTCTGTCTGTCTGTCTCTCTCTCTCTCTCTCTCTCTCTCTCTCTCTCTCTCTCTCTCTCTTTCTCTCTGTTTTATTATGAATGAGCGACGGCAGATATTTAAATTGGACTACGCTCTAATATTTATAATTATCTTTGGAAAATGAAGTTTTGTTTCATTTCTTTTTTTTTTTCTCTCTTTCATTTTGTCTTCTGGTTTGTCTATCTCTCCTTCTCTTTCTCTTTCACTCTTTCTTACCCGGGTAATTGTCAAAAACAGTAGCGTTGTGATTCTCAGAGAAGGAATTGTGGGTGTAGCAGTGAGTGAGACACGTTTTGCCAACCTTTTTATCACCCACAACCGTACAAAACACGAAACTGTCTCTCTTCTCTTCATCATCGGTGGTAGTTTTGCTATGGAACACTCTAAGCATACTGGACAATCAAACGAAAATCACTGGACTCTTTTTTTTTTTTATCAAAACATATATTTCAAACAAAAACATTGAAGAAAAATTGCCTTTTCTTTCAATAATTTTCCAAACGATAATGCTTCAGTTGAACGTCGAGTCCTAAGCAGTTTTGTTGTCTTTTTGTCTCGATGTGGTGGACTGTGTGTTTTGGCATATACATGTATATATACATTTTGAGATTCACAAGTTTTTAGCTCAGCCAATCAGAAAGTAAATCAAGTGTGACGTAGCCTCACCGCCTGTTTTGACGTGTCGTGACAGACGTGTGGCTTTATGCTCATGTACAGGCATGAGAGCAAGATTGAGGCAGCCGAGATGTGGTTTCTAAGAAGAATGTTGAGAGTTCCATGGACAGCAAAGAAAAACAAACGAGACAGTCTTGATGGAGGCAGACACAAGAAGATCATTCAAAAGGAAGATTAGGAAAAGACAGGCAATATTTATAGGCCACTTTATGAGGAAAGGGGAATTGGAGGATCTGGTCACAACAAGAAAGCTGGAGGGAAAGAGAGCACCAGGTAGACCCAGGGAGAAAATACTAGACGGACTTGCAGAGCGGCTGCAGATAGAGAGGGTGGAAGATGTGCTTGAGGCAACAAGGGATAGAAAGAGATGGAAGGCCATGATCGCCAACGCCATGTGGCAAGGCACATGATGATGAGATGATGATGATGATGATGATGATGATGATGATGATGATGATGACAGGCATGAGGCTAACGCCATGGTCACTGGGTCTTCTCCAAAACATGGCAGAAGTGGCGTCAGTGACTATGGAACTTGTTCCGAGCGTGTGAGCGTGTCCTAATTTTTTGTATTTGTGTCCTAATTTTTGTATTAGGTATTTCTTTGTCCTAATTTTTGTATTTGTGTCCTAATTTTTTGTATTTGGTGTTTCTTTTTCCTAATTTTTTGTATTAGGTATTTCTTTGTCCTAATTTTTTGTATTAGGTATTTCTTTGTCCTAATTTTTTTTGTATTTGGTGTTTCTTTGTCCTAATTTTTTTGTATTTGGTGTTTTCCTTTTTCCTAATTTTTTGTATTAGGTATTTCTTTGTCCTAATTTTTTGTATTTGGTGTTTCTTTGTCCTAATTTTTTGTATTTGGTGTTTCTTTGTCCTAATTTTTTTTATTTGGTTTTCTTTGTCCTAATTTTTTTGTATTTGGTGTTTCTTTGTCCTAATTTTTTTGTATTTGGTGTTTCTTTGTCCTAATTTTTTGTATTTGTGTCCTAATTTTTTGTATTTGGTGTTTCTTTGTCCTAATTTTTTGTATTAGGTATTTCTTTGTCCTAATTTTTTTGTATTTGGTGTTTCTTTGTCCTATTTTTTGTATTTGGTATTCTTTCTCCTATTTCTTTGTATTTGGTATTTCTTTCTCCTATTTCTTTGTATTTGGTATTTCTTTCTCCTATTTCTTTGTATTTGGTATTTCTTTCTCCTATTTCTTTGTATTTGGTATTTCTTTGTCCTATTTTTGTATTTGGTATTCCTTTCTTTCTCCTATTTCTTTGTATTTGGTATTTCTTTGTCCTATTTTTGTATTTGGTATTTCTTTCTCCTATTTCTTTGTATTTGGTATTTCTTTGTCCTATTTTTGTATTTGGTATTTCTTTGTCCTATTTTTGTATTTGGTTTTTCTTTGTCCTAATTTTTTGTATTTGGTATTTCTTTCTCCTATTTTTGTGTTTGGTATTTCTTTCTCCTAATTTTTGTATTTGGTATTTCTTTCTCCTATTTCTTTTTGTTTTGTATTTCTTTGTCCTATTTTTTGTATTTGGTATTTCTTTCTCCTATTTCTTTGTGTTTGGTATTTCTTTGTCCTATTTCTTTGTATTTGGTATTTCTTTCTCCTATTTCTTTGTGTTTGGTATTTCTTTGTCCTATTTTTTGTGTTTTGGTATTTCTTTGTCCTATTTTTTGTATTTGGTATTTCTTTCTCCTAATTTTTGTATTTGGTATTTCTTTCTCCTATTTCTTTGTGTTTGGTATTTCTTTGTCCTATTTTTTGTATTTGTTATTTCTTTCTCCTATTTCTTTGTATTTGTTATTTCTTTTCCTAATTTTTGTATTTGGTATTTCTTTCTCCTATTTCTTTGTGTTTGGTATTTCTTTGTCCTATTTTTTTGTATTTGGTATTTCTTTGTCCTATTTCTTTCTCCTATTTTTTGTGTTTGGTATTTCTTTGTGGTCTTACATTCATGCTTGACAAAGGCCAGTCGGCCGTCAACTTGCGCCTGTCTTATCCGGTTGTATTGAATACTCGTTCTGATTCTATTTTCGTGTTTTTTTCTGGTTCCTGTTTGCTTGAACGCGGGAGACGCACTTGCTTTTGATTTGAGCATCTGGTCACTACGGGAAAGTTGGAGGGAAAACGAGCACCAGGTAGACCAGGGAGAAAAAAATTTGGACAGATTTGCGGAGTTGCTGAGGACATAGAGGGTGGGAGATGTACTCGCAGTGACAAACGATAGATTCGTACTGAGGGCCATGATCACCAACGCCAAGCGGCAAGGCACATGATGATGATGATGATGATGATGATGATGATGATGATGGTGATGGTGATGATGATGATGATGATGATGATGATGATGATAATAACAATGAATACGCGCACGAGATTAATCATTTTTAAATGTCAATGGCAAATTCCTTATTTTACTTTTTTTCTCCTGTGTTATTGTTTTAGTTCATTTTCTAATCAATTTTCTAATCAATGTTCTTTTGCAGTGGCTTACCGGTGTTTTGTTGATGTACAAATGCATATAGCAGCCTGTAGGTATGTAGGTAGGCCTGTGTGCTTTTATCTGTTCTACTGGAAATTAAAGATTTATTTCTTTTTTTTTTCTACCTTCTCCCCCACCTCCTCTCCTTCTCCTCCCCCATCTCTGTCTGTCTGTCTGTCTGTCTGGCTGTCTGGCTGGCTGGCTGGCTGGCTGGCTGTCTGTCTGTCTGTCTATCTGTCTGTCTGGCTGTCTGTCTGGCTGGCTGTCTGGCTGTCTGGCTGGTTGTCTGGCTGGCTGTCTGGCTGTCTGTCTATCTATCTGGCTGGCTGGCTGGCTGGCTGTCTGTCTGGCTGGCTGGCTGGCTGGCTGGCTGCTGTCTGTCTGGCTGCCTGTCTGTCTGGCTGGCTGGCTGTCTGTCTGTCTGGCTGTGCTGTCTGGCAGTTTGTCTGTCTGGCTGTCTGTCTATCTGTCTGTCTGGCTGGCTGGCTGGCTGGCTGTTTGTCTGTCTGTCTGTCTGTCTGTCTGGCTGGCTGGCTGGCTGTCTGTCTGGCTGGCTGTCTGTCTGTCTGTCTGTCTGTCTGGCTGGCTGGCTGGCTGTCTGGCTGTCTGTCTGTCTGTCTGTCTGTCTGTCTTTTCTCTCTCTCTCTCTCTCTCTCTCTCTCTCTAAATATGGTTGTGCAATACGTGTTGATTATCAAGGACTAGCTGTAGGACAGGATCAATGGGATATAATGTTGTTATCCTTGAATAATCATCATCATCATCAGGTGCCTTGTCACATGGCGTTGGCGATTATGGACTTCCATCTGTCTCTGTCTCTTGTTGCCTCAAGCATTTCTTCCACCTCCTTGTCCCCAGCCACTCTGCAAGTCCGTCTAGTATCTTCTACCTGGGTCTACCTGGTGCTCTCCTTCCCATCCAGCTTTCCCGTTGTGACCAGGTGTTCCAATTCCCCTTTCCTCATAAAATGGCCTAAAGTGTTGCCTGTCTTGGTTCTACATAACATGCAAGAACTCTCTTCCTGATGTTAACTGATAGGCATTTGTTGGTAAGAATGTTTTCCATCTTATTGAATGTTGTTTTGGCTTGGCCAATTCTGCTGGCTATTTCTGATGTGCAGCTGCCGTCTGATGAAATGATCGTTCCCAGGTATTTAAAATCATCAACCTGTCTCAAGGTTGTGCCGTTTGCTGGTATTTTGCATGAGGGGATTTCATGTGTTTTTTTTTACTGATCACCATGACTTCAGTCTTCCTGCTGTTTAGTTCCAATCCCTTACCTTTGCTTTCTATTTCAAGTATATTCACAAGGATTTGTAGGTCCCTTTCACTTTCTGCAATTAACAGTGTCATCATACCTTGAATAATGGTATTTCGAAATTTGAACTCTCTCTCCCTCCCCTCTCTCTTTTCCCATCTGCCCACATTCTCTCTCTCTCTATGTCTTTCCCACTGTTCCTCCCTCCCTCTCTCTCTATTCTTCTCTCTATTCTTCTCTCTCTCTCCCTCTCTCTGTCTCCCTTTCTCTCTCTCTCTCTCACTTCTTCTCTTTCGCTTCCTCTCTCTCACTTCCTCTCTCTCTCTCACTTCCTCTTTCTCTCACTTCCTCTCTCTCTCCCTCTCTGCCACTTCCTCTGTCTCCATCGCTGTCTCTCTCTCTCTGCATGTCGTGACTAGCGTGCTTTATAACAAGGACAGGACGTGAGACCTTTGCTGTTCTGTAATTAATATCAACTAACGAAGAGAGACTTACACCTCCAAAGTCAGAAAAGTTCATGTTACGTGATCATGCCCTTGGCTAGAGTTCAGGGCAGCATACGGCTGTTTCTTACTTCAGTACGTGGCCATCATGATCAAACAGGCCAGGCAGAGTTGTACAGTGTGTATGTCTCTTATAGTCCTGAAGAGACTGGGTCGTGTTGGGGGCTGACTCAGATCTGTCATGAGCTATCCAGAATAAGACCAACATTGGTATCATCTCAAAAGTAACACTGCACAGACTCTTACAGCGTGGAATGGAAAGTGTTTGGGATTTTCCTGAAACAGGGATAAAAGAAAAGTGAAGAAAATGAAAAGACAACTGGAGAACAAGCATGTTTGCCAAACCGTCTGTGTGTGTGTATGTGTGTGTGTGTGTGTGTGTGTGTGTGTGTGTGTGTGTGTGGTGCGTGCGTTGTGTGTGTGTGTGTGTGTTTGTGTGTGTGTGTTTGTGTTTGTGTGTGTGTTTGTGTTTGTGTGTTTGTGTGTTTGTGTGTTTGTGTTTGTGTTGTGTGTGTGTGTGTGTGTGCGCGCGCGCGCGCGCGCGCGTGTGTGTGTGTGTGTGTGTGTGTGTGTGTGTGTTTGTGGGCTGTTTGTTGATTGTTATCCAGACATGTCTATAAGATTGTTATGATATGTATATATGGGTGTTTCCTCTTTGCTGTTTTTGTTGTTGTTAGCTGTTGTTGTTGTACCTGTTGTTATCGGCCATCATGCTGTGTCGATATGGGTGTATATGTATGAATGTGTGTGTCAATGGCAGATGTGATGCGTCTAGTGTGTCGGCTAGTGACTGCGTGCTTGACATCTCTCACTTTCAGCCTGCACCGCTGGCTAGCACTGCTGCCTGCAGCTATGCGAAAAGAAGGGCAGAATGCATAAGTCTCTTCCTGTCAGTACATAGCCTCTCCATCAGCAAGCCCTACGTTATGCCTCCTCAAGGCGACATGCGGTAACTGAGCACCTCACGGACTCAGGCTAAATCTCGAGGGACTCGGAGGAGGTCTGGACCCCAGACGTGCGGCACGCAGGCCCACCGGCGTGTGTATATGCCCTGGTGCCCACGAACCAGACCCCCAGCTATGGGTAAATAGCTCCACTGCCTTGTGGACATCTCGGGAATTAACCCTGAAAAAAACCCCACCCTACTGCCTTGTAGGTTGTCGTGGGAACGACAAAGGCTAGCGGAGAAACCGCAAAAAAAACCCAAAAAAAAACCGATAGAAGGCAATGGGAAACCACTATTTTATTCTCACTAGAAAAATTATGGATAGTGAAAATAAAAATGAAGATGACAACGTGAATAGGTGCTTCGATGGAGCACTTTCGTCTGGTAGGGACCGTCATGCGGCGCAGGTGACACCAGACCGTCAGCCAGCTACTGCGACCAAACTCAAACTCAGAAATACTAAAATAGCAACATGGAACATAAGAACTTTGTTCCAAAAAGGCAAATTAGACAATGTCAAAATGGAGATGGAAAGGCTTAACATTAGTATTTTAGGACTAGAGGAAGTGAGATGGATGGGGGCAGGCATGATAACATCCGGAGAGTGTACAGTGATATACTCTGGTGGAAACTCACATGAAAGAGGAGTAGGCATTGTAATGGACAGGGACAAATCAAAAGCAGTTAAGGGATACTGGGCTGTGTCCGACAGAGTTTTGCTGGTCAAGTTGGGAGGCAAACCATTTGATATCAACATCATTCAGGTGTATGCACCAACATCCACAAGTACTCAGGAAGACATCGACAACTTCTACGAAATATTAGAGATGGCCAAGGCCCAATGCAAATCACGAGAAGTTACCATAATAATGGGAGATTTTAATGCTAAAGTGGGACAGGATAGGGTGGAGGATATAGTTGGACCTCATGGCCTTGGTACACAAAATGAAAGGGGAGTTAGACTTGTAGAATGGGCACAGATAAATGAGTTCATAGTAGGAAACACCTGGTTTGAGCAGCCTAATAGAAGAAAATGGACTTGGATGAGTCCAGGAGATAATACCAAAAATCAGATTGACTACATCCTGATTAATACAAAATTTAGAAATTCTTTACTGTCAGCAAAAACATTACCAGGCGCAGACTGCAACAGTGACCACAATCCTGTAGTGGGAAGATTTAAGCTGAAATTAAGGAAAAGGAAACAGACCAAAAGCAACGTCAAACTAGATCTTTGACTCTTAAAGACAGATGAAGTGATACGTAAAAAATTTAATGTACATGTTCAAAACAAATTCAGTACTCTGGAAGACATTGGTGACAGTGAGGAACAATGGACAAAGTTGAGAAATTCGATAAATGAAGCTTGTGAAGAAATCCCTGAAGTAGATAGAAAAGCAAAAAAAAGAACTGGATGATAAAAAATTCTAGGCTTGATGGAGGAACGAAGAAAGGCAAAGGGAAAGGAGGAGATATACAGGAAGATAAACAAAGAAATCAGGAATAGGTGCAATGAAGCTAAGGAAGCTTGGCTGAAAACAAAATGCAAAGAAATAGAAGACCGACACAAAACGGATCCTCAGGGTATGTAAGAAATTGAAGAAATTGTCCACAGGAAAAATACACGCATATCAACTGGTTGCTTAAAATCGAAAGATGGTATGCTTCTCATGGAAAAAGACAAAATATTAGACAGATGGGGACAGTACATTAAAGACCTTTTGATAGAGTTGTATCAAGTTAATGATGCTTTTTGAAATAGCTAAAGCAAAAAAAAACAAAAAAAAACAAAAAAATAAAAATTAAAAATTAAAAAAAAAACAAAAAAAAAAAAAAACCCACAGACAAACAAACAAAAAACAACAACAACAACAACAAAAAATAAATAAATAAAACAAAAACAAAAACAAACGTTATCCGGAGAAGGCGATTATGTGCATTCTTCGTCTTTGCTGTCGATGCCTGATTGCTAAACAGCAAACCACGCAATGACCTTCATCTCACATCTGTTTCAAAAGGATCGTGTAGAACTCTGACCGTTGCGCATTGACCAGTCTGACCACTCAGGTTCAAACAGTTCTCCTCAACGGTACGGGGGAAGCGTCTCGTGTCTCAGCTCCTTTACACTTCTACACATCCACCCTGAGTTAATGAAGGTCCCACTGTCTCGTTGTACAACAGGATACGGAAAGGGTTTCTTGCCACTACAACTCCTTTGGGCACCAATTTCTATGATTAAGAAAATATTATCTTCACCTAGTTGATAGACGGCTGAGCATTTGGGCATTTTCTGTCATGTGAGACGAGTTAATACAGAATAGCTAGTTGTGTTGTGATTCAGATCTTTATCATTTATTTATCTGGTTTATATATATGGTCCTTTATTGAAGGTAAGATACACACCTACACATGTCACTTACAATGTAACCAAGATTATTCCAGTGGCAGGCTGATAAAATACCAGTATAAAATATAAACTAGGTAAAACATAGTCTATGTAGGGCCTCAGGACCTGGCCAGCTCATGGGTTTATGTGCAGGTTTAAGGCATATGCCACGATCACCATACACGTGGCACCTGTGACGTTAGTGTATATGTAATTCGTTCCGAGCGCGGAGACATCATCTTGAGAAAGTGAAACTGAAACTTGACACGAAAACCCAAGGCAGCTGACAGAAAACGGCAGAAGCAGCAAAACAAGAAATGCCACAAGTATCACTCGATGTAAAGCGATAATGGAGTTAGCCAACAAAAGAAGAAGAATACCTCCTGAATCGTCAGACACGATCCAACTGCCTGGTAACAACGAGGCTCCATATAGCTTGCTCAGAAACGGCCACAGGTCAATACTCACAGACCAGGAAGCAGCTTTGTCGTGCTTCACCAACAGCACCATCGATTAGTGGGGGTCACTGGCATTTGCCTCGTCTCGCCACAAAGATGCCAGAGAATAAAAATGTCTTTTTTTACTAACAGGCTCCATGGGAGCCAACAGGAACTACAAAAAAAAAAGTATGGCCTCATACGTCGCCAGATATAGTCTGACCTATAAGATGACGAATGATGGAAAGAAAAAAAAAACTGTCTGACACTCTGTGACGTCACTGCCATGCTTGCCAGCATAAGAGAGCACAACACCGTTGCTGTATCTTTCGAAGCTTCATTATTGTGGGAAATTTCTGTAATGAGAAACACAGAAGACATTAACATTCACGTCGTAGAAGTTTTGAACGAGAGATGTCGACAATTAAACATGCACATTTCAATCAGACGGCAGATGCACATCGGAAATAGCTGGCAGAATCGGCCAAGCCAAAACAGCATTCAAGAAGATGACAAGCATTCTTACCAACAAATGCCTATCAATTAACATCAGAAAGAGAGTTCTTGAATGTTATATAGAACCAATATTGTTGTACGGATGCGAGGCGTGGGCAATCAGCAACAAAGCCAGAGCAGGATCGAGGCAGCCGAGATGTGGTTTCTCAGAAGAATGTTGAGAGTTCCATGGACAGCAAAGAAAACAAACGAGACAGTCTTGATGGAGGCAGACACAAATAGATCACTCATAAGGAAGATTAGGAAAAGACAAGCAACATTTATAGGCCATTTTATGAGGAAGGGGGATTTGGAGCACCTGGTCACAACGGGAAGCTAGAGGGAAAGAGAGCACCAGTAGACCCAGGGAGAGAATGCTGGACGGACTTGCAGAGTGGTTGGAGATGAAGAGGGTGGGGGAGATGCTGGGGGCAACGAGAAATTAGAGATGGTTGGAAGTCCGTGGTCGCCAACGCCATGCGGCAGGGCACCTGATGATGATGATGAAGATTGAAGTAAAGAACGAACCCGACTAGACAAAAAGTTCTCATTTCTGGTCAAAAATGTACGAATAAGAGCAAAACTGTAGTTACATAAAAATGCACCATTATTTACTAAGTATCAATCCTAAACTTGTCTCAACATTATTCGGAGGTGTAAAGGCGTTACGTTTATCTTTCTGTTCACATTGTTGTCCTACTACTGTCAATATGTGAATTCTAACGATGGTCCCTTACTAAGACAAGACAAGACAAGACGAAACAAGACAAGACAAGGCTAGGCAAGAGAGACAAGACAAGCAAAACTAGACAAGACAGACAAGACAGACAAGGCAGGCAAAAGACAAGACAAGACAAGGCTAAGGCAGACAAGCAGATAAGAAAGACAAGACAAGACAAGGCAAAGCTAGGCAAGACAAGACAAGACAAGACAAGGTAGACAGACAAGACAAGACAAAGGGCAAGACAAGACAAGGTAGCAAGAAAGGCAGGCAAGCAAGACAAGACAAGACAAGACAAGACAAGGCAAGGTGAGACGACGAGACGAGACGAGACGAGACGAACGAGACGGACGAGACAGACGAGACGAAACGAGACGAGACGAGACGAGGACAACAGACGAGACAACATACGAGACAAGACAACAATACGAGACAAAGAGACGCGAGACAGACGAACACGAGACACGAGACACGAGACACGAGACACGAGACGGAGACGAGACAGACGAGACACAGCACGGACCGAGACGAGACGAGATGAAACGAGACAAGCTAGTTTCAGTTTCTTTTTTTCAGTTTCCGTTGTTCACGATAGCGTATTCCCGCTCAGAATGAATTCTGTATTCACCGACGGCAATCGATGCCATGTGTTAGAGAAGATCCAGAATGATCGTGGCACGAGCCCTCAGCCTGTACATGTGCCCTGTATGTTGGTAATGTCTTAAAGTCCTACCAACGTCTTCCGTTGTATCAGTCTGTCATTAGAACCAACCAACCAACCGACCGACCGACCGACCAACCAACCAACCAACCAACCAACCAACCGACCAAACAACCGACCGACTGACCGACCAACCAACCAACCAACCAACCAACCATCCAACCAACCAACCAACCAACCAACCAACTAACTTACCAACCAACCAAACGACCAACCAACCAACCGACCAACCAACAAACCAACTAACTGACCAACCAACCAACCAACCAACCAACCGACGAACCAACCAACCGACCAACCAACCAACCAACTAACTGACCAACCAACCAACCAACCAACCGACCAACCAACCAACCAACCAACCAACCAACCAACCAACCAACCAACTGACCGACCAACCAACCAACCGACCAACCAACCAACCAACCAACCAACCAACCAACCAACCGACCAACCAACCAACCGACCAACCAACCAACCAACCGACCAACCAACCAACCAACTAACTGACCAACCAACCAACCAACCAACCAACCAACTAACCAACTAACCGACCAACCAAACCAACCGACCAATCAACCAACCGACCAACCAACCAACCGACCAAACAACCAACTAACTGACCAACCAACCAACCGACCAACCAACCAACCAACCAACCAACCAACCGACCAACCGACCAACCAACCAACCGACCGACCAACCAACCGACCAACCAACCAACCAACCGACCAACCAACCAACCAACCAACTAACTGACCAACCAACCAACCAACCAACCGACCGACCGACCAACCAACCAACCAACCAACCAACCAACCAACCAACCAACCAACCAAAATAGGAAACGGGTAAAAGTATATCCAGCACTTCTCCCACCCGTTTCCCACCAGTGTAAAATGACCGTACGAAAATTGTCATCATCATCATCATCATCATCATCATCATCATCATCATCATCATCATCATCATCATCATCATCATCATCATCATCATCATCATTATCAGGTGCCCTGCCGCATGGCATTGGCGACCATGGACTTCCAACCATCTCTATCTCTCGTTGCCCCCAGCATCTCCCCCACCCTTTTCATCCCCAGCCACTCTGCAAGTCCGTCCAGCATTCTCTCCCTGGGTCTACCTGTACACAATTGTACAACCATATTGTAACTCCCCCCCCCCCCCCCCCCCGTGAGAATACATGCCGTGGGCTCTTTCAGTACATGTATAAATAGTATCCCCACCTGTAGAAATTTCTTCTGTTCTGCCACTCTCTTTGTTTCTTTCTTCCTCCTTTGCTTTCTCTCATTTCTTCCTGTCATTTTCTGCCTTGCTGGTCCACTCACCTGTATGTGTTCGATAAAATCGTCCGTATTTTTTTCTTGGGATTGATAGCTGAGTACATGTATTCAACGTATTTTTGGCTCCAGGGAGGTGAGATGCAATTTCAAGTAATTTATGCCTGCTTATCGTTCGTTCGTTCCTTGATTTAACGTCTTTTCACTATAAGTGATGTTTTTTTCTAATCTAGCTCTCAAAAAAATCGAGAATAAAGCCTGCTTATATACGTTTTCTTGTCCTGAGGTATGATTAAATTTGTATTCAGATGTGTGTGTGGTTTTTGTTTTTTGTTTTTTGTTTTTTTTGTTTTTGTTTTTGTTTGTTTGGTTGGGTTTTTGTGTGTGTTTTTTGGGGTTTTTTTGGGGTGGGGGGGCGTTCCTTGTGCGGTAGGTTGGGCGGAGTGGTCAACGCCGGGAGCATGTACTTAGATTATGTGCACGAATACGTTGATATGCGTACTTAATTTTCTTTCTTTCTTTCTTTCCTGTTGAAGTGTTGTGTATGTTTTGAAACGGTTATAGCCCTGATATGGCTCTACGCAGTCGGGTGGGCTTTAAACAACAAGAAAAATAACAATAAAATACCTGATTTGGAAAGCCCCAGCACTTTCCATCCCACTCTGCAGGAGCATGCTCTGTGTCACGTTTGAAACAAAAACCCATGTTTGTCTGATTAATGATGGCGCTTATTTTCCCAGTCATTGTGGGTTTTCGGACAGTTCTTCTGACTGTTTCGGATAAGACGATCGAAGGTGTAACAATTCAGATTTTCTTTGGAAAGGTATGATTTTAAGTACCTGAGTATTTCGGATTTTCTAAGATGCAGATGTCTTGTCATAGTGGTCTTACCTGCACATTTTTCCCCCTTAAAACTAGCGTACCAGGATTGTAGATCCACGTCAGATTTTGTAGATTGAGATTATTTATTTCTTTGTGCCAATCTGAGGTTCCTTTTCCATTTTGTACTGTTTGAAGTAGGTTCATCAAACCAATCAGGATAAAGGCTTGGCTTGTCTTTCTCATCATCTGGTGAAACTAACCAGTTCAGGACATGCCTCAATTTACATCGTAAGACTGGAAATTATGATATTATATACGGCGTTTTGTTTATGCATGGCATCTCCACTCTGACACTGAAGCCTCATCCAGATTTGTTATTAGTAATTGTGTCATTTGTGCATATGTGATAAGATCAACTCAGACAAGATTATTTATTTACAATGATTTTTTTTAAATCTAGCTCTCACCAAAATCGAGAATAAACTACACAGTGTAAAAGAATAACAGAAACATTATATCTAAACATACACAAACAATATTATTCGTTACATCTAGATTCTCTAATGTAATATAACAAATATCTAATTGTATACTTTGAAAGAATACATAGACATATAACGAAAAGAAGTGAAGAAAAAGTACATTAAAATGCACTAACAAACATAATTAAAGTAACTAGTCACTTAAAATTATTTGATAATATAACTTAAAGTGAACAGTCATTTCACAATTATTTGACAAACTTAAAGTAAGTAGCCATATAACAATTATGTAACAAACATAAGATAAAGTAAATAGTTATTTCACGATCATTTGAGAAACATAACATAAAGAAACTAGTTACTTAATGACTTTTTAAGAATTATACCTTAAAGTAAATATTTTTTTCATACTCATCTAACAAACAACTTAAAATAATTCGTTATTTAAAAATAATCCAACAAATATGAAATAAATCGTTATTTAACAATCATTTAATAACAATTCAAAATGAATAGCTACTTAACGATAATCCATCGAATATAACTCATAGTAAATAGTTACCTAACAGTAGCTAGTTACTTCATAATCAATTAATAAATATGACTTAAAGTGATTAGTTCCTTATCCATCATTTAACTAACATAACTGAACGTAAACGATTACTTAACTTACAATCACTTAACAAGCATGACTTCAGGTAAGTAGTTACTTGATAAACATAGCTTAAAGTAACTAGTTATTTAGCAATAGTTACTTTATAATCATTTAATGAACATAAGGTAATTAGTTCCTTTTACCATCATTTAACGAACAGACCTCAAAGTAAACAGTTATTTAGCAATAATTCAACCAACACAACTTCAAATAACTAGTTACTTAGCGATAATTATTTCACAATCATTTCCCAAACATAACTTAAATGAATAATTACTTTACAGTCATGTTACAAACAGTCATGCAACACACGTAATTTAATAAGTAGTTAATTATCAATTATGTAACAAACATAACTTAGTAAAAAGTTAATTAACAATTATGTAAAAAATCAAGTAATAAGTAGTTAATTAACAATATACAACAAAATAAGTTAATAAGTAGTTAATTAACAATATACAACAAAATAACTTAATAAGTAGTTAATTAACAATTGTGTAACAAAATAACTTAATAAGTAGTTAATTAACAATATCAACACATAACTAATAAATAGTTAATTACAATTTTACAAAATATTAATAAGTAGTTAATTAACAATATACAACAAAATAACTTATAAGTAGTTAATTAACAATATACAACAAAATAACTTAATAAGTAGTTAATTAACAATTTACAACAAAATAACTTAATAAGTAGTTAATTAACAATTTTACAACAAATAACTAATAAGTAGTTAATTAACAATTGTGTAACAAAATCACGTAATAAGTAGTTAATTAACAATTGTGTAACAAAATACTTAATAAGTAGTTAATTAACAATTGTGTAACAAAATCACTAATAAGTAGTTAATTAACAATTGTGTACCAAAATAACTTAATAAGTAGTTAATTAACAATTGTGTAACAA
>CM060308.1:11475181-11487681 GCA_030674185.1 Monoplex corrugatus | reverse complement strand
AAATCGTACGGAATATAATAAATTGTGACCTCCCACCACGAAATCGGTCTTAACTAGAATTCTGGACATTTTGAGATATACATAATTATCACTGGAAAGTGTACATTCTGCTGATTACTTCGGTACCTGAATAAAGCTTGTACTCAAAAAAAATGTAGAAGTTATGTATGTTTGAAGTCATTAAGTTGTATGACGGCCATTTTGAGAAAACGGCCTCTAAAGTTTTTGTGTGTTCTCCTACACATTTTCCTTAAATTTCTTTATTTGGTGGCTTTGACCCAGAAGAAGAATGCGAAGAAGAAGAATGCGAAGAAGAACGTGAAGAAGAAGAATGCGAAGAAGAATGCGAAGAAGAAGAATGCGAAGAATGCGAAGAATGCGAAGAAGAAGAATGCGAAGAAGAAGAATGCGAAGAAAGAAGAATGCGAAGAAGAATGCGAAGAAGAATGCGAAGAAGAAGAATGCGAAGAAGAAGAAGAGAATGCGAAGAAGAAGAAGAAGAAGAAGAAGAAGAAGAAGAAGAAGAAGAAAGAAGAAGAAGAAGAAGAAGAAGAAAGAAGAAGAAGAAGAAGAAGAAGAAGAAAGAAGAAGAAGAAGAAGAAGAAGAAGAAGAAGAAGAAGAAGAAGAAGAAGAAGAAGAAGAAGAAAGGAGGAGGAGGAGAAGAAGAAGAAGAAGAAGAAAAAGAAGAAAAAGGAGGAGGAGGAGAAGAAGAAGAAGAAGAAGAAGAAGAGAAAGAAGAAGAAGAAGAAGAAGAAGAAGAAGAAGAAGAAGAAGAAGAAGAAAGAAGAAGAAGAAGAAGAAGAAGAAGAAGAAGAAGAAGAAGAAGAAGAAGAAGGAGAAGGAGAAGAAGAAAAAGAAGAAGAAGAAGAAGAAGGAGAAGGCGAAGAAGAAGAAGAATGCGAAGAAGAAGAAGAAGAAGGAGAAGGAGAAGAAGGAGAAGAAGAAGTAGGAGAAGAAAAAGAAGAAGAAGGAGAAGAAAAAGAAGAAGGAGAAGAAGAAGAGGAAGAAGAAGAATCAGAAGAACAACAACAAAAATCAACAACAACAACAACAACAACAACAACAACATGTCCTCTCATTTTATGAAACGGATGTTAATGACTTCCCGTGTCTGTCTGTCTGACTGCGTGTGTGTGTGTGTGTGTCTCGCCCCCCCCCCCTCTCTCTCTCTCTCTGTGTCTGTAGGCACTCCTGGTAACCTCTGCAGTGTCAACTCTGGTCATGATCAAGGTCAACAGCTCCCAGGTAAAAACAATAATGCTGAGGTGACAGACACATCAGTAATTGGCAGATTGTTCAAGCAATCTTGAATTCCCCACCCGGTGTGTTCGAATTTGCCTCGAGCTCTGAAAACTCTAACTCTGAAAACTAACTCTCGAGACTAACTCTCAACATTCTTAACTCGTCTCGTTGCTGAACTAGCGCTGTGGAGAGACCTGGAGAGATAGACGATGCTGTACAGAGTGTGTTGATACAACAGCATATATTTTATATAAATTCTATCACTTTGTATGCGTTAATAATTCGTCTGGTTTTTGGTATACATAAATTGTACATGCAGAATAGAAAGGACTAACTGTAAGACAGGTCCAATGGGACCTTGTGCTACTTTCCTTGAGTAATAAAGGTGTTTTGAAAGTAGAAGTTGGAAGTACATGGTGAGTAGGAACTAGAAAAGAACGAAAAAAGAATAGGAACGCGTATTCAATACAAAGAAATAAAAGGGAAGCGGGGAGAATTTTTATAATATAATCAAAGGACATAACTCTTGAGAATTATCTCCCATGTTGTATAGAACTTCTCAAATCTATTATCTCCCATGTTGTATAGAACTTCTCAAATCTAGCACAGATTAGATTTGAGAAGTTCTATACAACATGGGAGATAATTCTCAAGAGTTATGTCCTTTGATTATATTATAAAAGATTTGAGAAGTTTATACAACATGGGAGATAATTCTCAAGAGTTATGTTCTTTGATTATATTATAAAAAATCTCCCTGCTTCCCTTTTATTTCTTTGGTATTACCTATATGCCTTGGAAGCAACCATGTATTTGTTCTGTCTTGTCTCTGTGTGTGTGTTTGGTCAGTTCAAGAATAAAAGACTATGTCAGTCTTGAACATAAGAGCAATATATTGTATGCATTTCCCTCCTCTCTCATGATTGTGTGTAGGGTAGTTGCAGAGTATAAAGGTAGGCTTGGGCGCTCCTTTTTTGAGGAGTGTTCTGAGCTTGCTGTTTCTGTACTTTGTATCTGCTTCTATGTGTTAGATTTGAGAAGTTCTATACAACATGAGAGATAATTCTCAAGAGTTATGTCCTTTGATCGTATTCAATACAAGACAAGACAGGCGCAAATGTTCGGCCAACTGGCCTTTGTCAAGCGTAAGATCACAAAGGATTCCTTTTCTCACCCTGGAAGGAGCAGCAGGGAAGTTTGAGTTTTTCTTTTCTCCTAATTTTTGTACCTGGTATTTGTTTGTGATCTTATGCTTGACAAAGGCCTGGAAATTTGAGCCTGTTTTGTCTTGTATTAAATACGTGTTCTTATTCTTTTTTTCGTGTTTTTCTGGTTCCTGTTTGCTTGAACGCGGGCAGTCACACTTGTTTTGGATTTTGCATTGTGAGTGTCAGCAAAGAGGGGAGACAATAAGAGGGGGGGGGGGGGGGGGGGGCACTCTCTCTATCTGGCCTTACTAGCGACAGTGAAGCCGGCGGCTGGACGGTTGTTGTGAGCGGGGGAGCAGCCACTCCATTCTTTCCTGACGATAACAAACCAGGCTGTGTGTCAGACGATGAAATGTGTTGTAGGTCTCTTGTGCCAGGCTACTAAACTAAAACTGACACTGGGCATGTACTTCTTGTTATCTCTGCAATACATATGTTGCAACTAACAAGGCCATCTTCTGATTATTGTTTCAACTCTCACTCACCTCACCTCAACCCCCAAAGAGGGAGAGAGAGAGAGAGAGAGAGAGAGAGAGAGAGAGAGAGAGAGAGAGAGAGAGAGAGAGAGAGAGAGAGAGAGAGAGAGAGAGAGAGAGAGAGAGAGATTTTCTGAGATCAGCATCGTTTTGTTTGTTGTTTTGCATTATCTACAGGTTGACTGGTTGAAGACAGCAGGTCAAAGGCTCTTAATTTACATAAAACAAGCCAGCAAAAACCACACACACACTCCTCTGGCATTACCTTTCTCCACACACACCAAAACAAAATCATACAGTTCCTTGAAAAAGCACATTTGTACACATGTTCAATAATCTAGAAGTCCTACACATGCTGAAGCTTCGGCATCTTTCTGTTTTGTCTCCCTGAAGCTGCTGCGAATTTCCTGTTGTTGTCTTTTATGGTGAAGTGGAGCCTGATATTAAGGAACAAATTCACAACAAATGGCACTTGTACATACTTTATACAGTAAAATCTGTTTAATACAGAATATCCCTATCTCTCTCTGTGTGTCTGCCTGTCTGTCTGTCTGTCTGTCTGTCTGTCTGTCTGCCTGCCTGCCTGTCTGTCTGTCTGTCTGTCTGTCTGTCTTTGCCTCCCTTTGCCTTTCTCTCTCTCTTCTCTCTCTCTCTCTCTCTCTCTCTCTCTCTCTCTCTCCTCTCTCTCTCTCTCTCTCTCTTCTCTCTCTCTCTTCTCTCTCTCTCTCTCTCTCTCTCTCCTCTCTCTCTCTCTTCTCTCTCTCTCTCTCTCTCTTCTCTCTCTCTCTCTCTCTCTCTCTCTCTCTCTCTCTCCTCTCTCTCTCTCAACATGTACGTGTACGTGTATATTTTTGTGCTTTTGTGCTTTTGTATTTGAGGATTGTGTGTGAATATGAATGCGTGCGTGCGTGCGTGTGCGTGTGTGTGTGTGTGTGTGTGTGTGTGTGTGTGTGTGTGCGCGCGCGCCTGGGCGCACATGTGTTCGTGCGCACGTGTGTTTGTGTGTGTACACACAAGACTATAAATTTCATGCTGTGTTTCTAGTTTTCACTGAATTGCAGTATAGACCTATTGCTATGATTTCAGTTACAATTAGTGTTATATTCTGTGCTATACTTCCTCAACAGGGGCAATGGACAACATGGGACAGTGCACTCCAAAGAAGTCTCAGCTGGAACGATATGTGGCACATGGCTCCTCTAAGGATAAGCTTCCTCCTCAGATCTGTATATGACCTGCTCCCCTCGAATGCAAACTTAGTGAAATGGGGAAATCAGACGACCCAGCATGTCCGCTCTGTCAGAAGAAACAAACAGTGGAACATGTCCTAAGCTCTTGCAAAGTAGCGCTAGCCCAAGGAAGGTATACATGGAGGCACAACCAAGTTCTGAAAGTGATCACAGATGTGGTTAGCGAAAAAACCATGACCCCAAACGCACCAATTGCTATGACAACGTTCTACAAAGCAGGAGGGAAACAGGTCTGGCCCAAAAGTGCTATGACAACCAGCACATTGCCAAAGGGTCTTCTGGATGGAGCAGTCGACTGGGAGTGTACAGCAGACCTCCCAGAGTGGAGAAATTACCCAGATGTCATCAGCAAGACAGGCATGAGACCAGACATCGCTCTCCACTCTGACTCCTCGAAACAAGTGATTCTGATAGAACTCACTGTGCCATACGAAAGCAGAATGGAAGAAGCACATATCTACAAGACCGAAAAATACGCCGGTCTTGCCAGCACCCTGAAGAAAGCAGGTCTGCGGGTCAAAATCTTCGCCATAGAGGTCGGGGCAAGAGGGTTTGTGGGCACCTCCGCTTATGATCTCATGAAACAACTCGCCATTTCTGGGAAGAAGAGGACTAGAGCCCTTAAAGCGATGGCAGAGGCAGCAGAAAGGAGCTCAAGCTGGATCTGGGCAAGGAGGAACCAAAAAAGTGAACTTCATAAGGATTAAATTCCCTACAGATGATGTGTGCCCCGTTAGCACATTGGTAAAACCGCGTACCGCAGTTCTGAAGCGCAGAATCGCCCAGGTTCGCTCCCCGGCGTGGGAGAAAAAAAAAAAAAATAGACAACAGCAGAAGGGCATCCAGGAGTCATGACCTGGATGTGGCCCGGCCCCCCCGAGAGTGTAAGGAATTCAGGGCCGAAACACTTGTCAAAAGGGGGTTACTTCTCTGAAGACCTTCTGTTGTCTAGCTCTCCCTAGAGTTTCTTTCTACCTCTATCTGGGCAGGGCCAGATAAAAATGTACAATATATGTTATCTAGTACTCGGATAATAAGGATTCATTCATTCATTCGTTCATTCATTCATTCATTCGTTAATTCATTCATTCATTCATTCATTCGTTTACTCTTTCCCCCCTCCCTCTCGCCCCATTTCAGTTTGGCAAGTTTATTAGAACATCCAACTAGAAATCTAAATCATTCTTTGCATAATTATAAATCTCAGTTACAATTGTTATCGTAAATAATATCAACGTGTACATATAGTAAATTTATCATTCTTAATCCAGCGGAAATAAAACAACCGGCTTCCTTTCTTTCGAGAAGTATGGCAGTTAATTGCAGCTTACCACTGCCTCGGCTCTCTATGTTGTTGCCTCCTGTTAAAGTCAGGGAGGGAGTGGCCGTTTTGGAATGCTGGCATCTCTCAGCTTCACTTTTCGGGAAGAGTGGGCGATCTTACCGTAGGCAGTATTCTCTTTGGTGTCAGGGTTAATGAACTGCTTGCAAGAGAAGGGTTCACTTTAGGTTATATCAAACGACTCCTGCAAACTCATAGACAGAAACGTTCAGAAGTCACTGTAATTAACCCTTTGACTCCAGCACCCTATTTACCAACTGCAAAAACTTAACCCTTTGACTCCCTCGCCCTTTCCACCAGCTTCCTTGTAGGAAGCTGGTGGAAAGGGTGAGGGAGTCAAAAGGTTAAGTTTTTGCATTGCTAGCATGATGCTGGTGGACAGCATCACGGCAGTTTTGGTCATTTCTTTTTCCTCTCCCTTTTCTTCTCATTTGGGGACAGGGGTGTTTGGTTGGGTCAGTGTGTGTGTGTGTGTGTGTGTGTGTATTTTTACGTGCTTTTGTGAACAGCGGGGGATTGTGAACAGCTCTGTCAACTTGTGTTTGTGGCCTAAGATATGTCTTACGTGGTCTGGTGTATGTAAATTTTGTGTGTTTTTCGTGCTGTTTTTGCAACATTTTTTTATGTCAACTTGTGTTGGCAGGCTAAATCATGGATTATCTGGTACCAGTGTGGATGGATTTTTGTGTGTTTTTCTTCGCTGTAGTTTTTTTTTTAACCAGTTGTTCTGAACTTGTTGTGTTGGCTGTAGAGGAAAAGAGTTGGCAGTTGGTGTCGGGCCCCCCTCTGCTATGGACGGTTTGCAGTTAGGGAGGTGGGTTCTGGCCAGTTTCTGGTCAGAAGAGTTTCGTGTTGAAAAGAGGAGTCAGTTGGTGTTCGGAGCCCCTCTGCTACAGACGGTTTGCAGTTGGGTGGATAGGGCCAGTTTCTGGTCAGAGGCACCACTTGTAGATGGATTTCATGTCCTAGAAGTGGGTAGAGGTCTATGTTTGTTGGCATGTAACCAGGAGTGAATCGACGCTTGTTTTTCCTCTGCTACAGTCGGTATGCGGTGGGTGCAGTGGTCAGTCATTTCAAATTTTGTCAACGTTGTTATATGAAGTCTAGAGTGTAGGTGTCGTTGTCAGGCATGTAACCAGCAGTGAATAGTTGTCTGCTCTCCTTTGCTGTAGTTGATGTGTGGTTTGGTGGCTACGTTGGGTATTGGTAGCTTGGTTCGTCGATATACTTACGTGAATAAGTTTTGCTGCCGTGTCTAATCAGAGCTGTTCATATACGTACGGGTCAGTAGGGGAGGTTGTGTTCTTAGTTTCACCAGCATGAGGGGAGAAGATCACCAGTGTCATGCGCCAGTCGTCGTTGCTGTCCGTGTTGGTTCTGGCTCTACGATGAGGTGCACGTGTCCGAGCTCCGGTAACATTACGAGCGTCCAAGGCAGGCTACTAGTGGGGCTTCTATGGCTGAGTCTTCCAACAAGATCGGCGGTACTTCCACGCCACGAGCCTACGGCCCAGCCATTCTACTCGGCTCGTTTCCTTGGCGCCGCCCTTCACAGGATTCCACGTCTGCTGCAGCGAGCATCTTCGCGTCGTTCGGCGGGTGTTCCATTCGGCGCTGCCGTGGAGTCTTTAACGTGCGATAAATGCGTGCCACACATGAGATCTCGGTTTATCGTCACTGTTAAAAGACTAAAGTGGGAAAAATATTTATGTTGCTGTGGCAATGCTCATGTTGCTATGGAAATGGAAAAAGTACGTTCTACGTCTTACAGTTAACAAGGCCAATACCTTCCGAACTGACCGATAGCTTGTTTCAACTGAAAGGTGTAAATCAAATAGATATTTTATTTTTTCAGGATCATCGTACGATATGTACACTTTTTCGGAATTTTGTTGCTATTGTTGTTGGTGGTGCTAATGGTGTGGTCCTGGTGCTGGTATGGTGATGGTGGTGGTAGTGGTGGTGGGGGTGGTGGTGGTGGTGGTGGTGTGGTGTGGTGTGTGTGTGTGTGTGCGTACGTGCGCGCGTGCGTGTTCGTGTGTGTGTGTGTATATGTGCGTGCGTGTGTGTACGTGTTCCTGCGTGTGTGAGTGCGTACGTGCGTACGTGCATGCGTGTTTGTGTGTGTGTGTGTGTGTGTGTTTTGTGTGTATGTGTGTGTGTGTATGTGTGTTTGTGCGTGCGTATATATATATGTGTGTATGTGTGTGTGTATGTGTGCGTGTGTATGTGTGCGTGTATGTGTGTGTGCGTGCGTGTGTGTGTGTGTGTGCGTGTTTGTGTGCGTGTGTGTGTGTGTGTGTGTGTGTGTGTGTGTGTGTCTGTGTGTGTGTGTCTGTGTGTGTGAGTTAGAGATAGATAAAGAGAAAGAGGTAGAGATAAAGGTAGATGGAGAAAGGGGAGAGATAGTGTGTGTGTGTGTGAGAGAGAGAGAGAGAGAGAGAGAGAGAGAGAGAGAGAGACAGACAGACAGACAGACAGACAGAGAGATAGAGAGAGACAGACAGACAGTGATAGAGAGAGACAGACAGACAGACAGACAGACAGAGAGAGACAGGCAGAGAGACAGAGAGAATGATAAACAAGATAATGATCTTTCTACAGAACCCTTTAGTTGTTATCTTTAATAAAAAAAAAAATTAAATTGTCACTTGCTTGTATAAAATGAACGATTTGCATATTATTCAACCACTAACGAAAATATACAGTGAACGGGGCAGGATATATATACTAGTCACAACAAGTTAAGCACAGGTCCTTGGACACAGGGGGCTGATCCATTCCTTCAGAAAACATTATTTTCTTTTTGTTATGCGGCAACCAGTGATGGAATCTCAAACAGCAGTGTTTGGGCGAGCCTGTGGCAACTTGTAGTGCGCATGGGGGTCTTGGTGACCTCGTTGCCGCGCGGGATAAAAAGTGCAAAGTTGCGGTAAATGTGCCTGTTTTGCAGTGAGCTTGCTGGCGACACAAGATGTGTAAAATGAAAAATTCGTTATAACCCGTGCAAGAGCAGTCTTTCGAGTGAGTTTTATGCCCCTTCCTTATGCTTTATAAGCGCGGGCTTGGTTACTGTCAGCCCGTTTCTCACCATGCCACCAAGAAGAAAACTTAGCACCTTTGACAAAACCAGGGCGATTGCGTGGATGCAAGATGGCATTGCCAAGGCTGAAGTGGCGCGACGACTTGATGTGCATCATTCAGTTATTGTTAGACTGAACCAGCGTTTTAGGGCGACCAACAGCGTTGAAGAGAGGCCACGGTCAGGTCGGCCTAGGCAGACGACTCCAAGAGAAGATCGGTTCATCGAGAGGCAGGTCCTACTGCAGCGGGATGCCACCTCAACCAGCATCCAACGGCAGCTTCGTAGGGCAACTAACACCATCCTCAGCCGTCAAGCCATACGAAACCGTCTTCACCACTTTGGCCTCAGATCACGTCGTCCAGCTGTGCGACCACGACTGCTAGCAGCCCATAAGCTTGCTCGCCGAGCTTTCTGCAAACGTCATGCGAGATGGAACCAACAACAGTGGTCTCAGGTCCTCTTTTCGGATGAGTCGCGGTTTTGTCTTGAACACAATGATGGCCGAACTAGAGTTTGGAGGCGTGTTGGTGAACGTTACATTGATGCAGCTGTTCGTGAGACCCGGGCCTTCAGGGGAGGATCTGTTATTGTATGGGGTGCCATCAGCCTCCACCACAAGACACCACTCTACCACATTGACGGAAACCTCACAGGCCTCCGCTATCGGGATGAAATACTGGCGCCTTTCGTTGTTCCGACCATGCAACGAATCGGACCCATGGCAGTCTTCCAAGACGACAATGCTCGGCCACATAGAGCCCGGGTGGCCTTAGAATTCCTTGTGCAGGCCGGTATCAACAGGATGATCTTCCAGGCGTATAGTCCCGACCTCAATCCCATCGAGCATCTTTGGGATGAGTTGGGGAGACGTGTAAAGGAGAACCATCCACCTCCCAGGGACCGTCAGGATCTCTTCCGAATGCTGCAACTGGAATGGCAGGGAATCCCACAGAGGGTCATCAGAACACTGGCCTACTCGATGAGGAGACGCTGCATGGAATGTCTCGCCAATCGGGGTGGTCACACCCATTATTGAAATGATTTGGTGAACTGGACAGATTTGGCAAACTTTGATTTCGACCCCTCCTCTGTTTAATTGTCTGTATATCCCAAACCGTTTGTGCGATCACAATGAAATTCAATGTACGTTTGAACAAGATTATGAAATAAATCTGTTCCCAATTGGAAAGTCATGGCTTTGATATTTGTTGAAAATATGCGGGTACATGTAAACTGTGCTTAACTTGTTGTGACTAGTATATATACGTCATGGAATGAACACGTTGCAATACAAACGTTTTTTCGAGAAAGCCAAGGACACGAGAAAACCTACAACAGGAGAAAGCCTACGACATGAGAAAGCCTACGACATGAGAAAGCCTACATCATGAGAAAGCCTACGACATGAGAAAGCCTACGACAGGAGAAAGCCTACGACATGAGAAAGCCTACGACATGAGAAAGCCTACGACATGAGAAAGCCTACGACATGAGAAAGCTTACGACACGAGAAAGCCTCCGACACGAGAAAGCCTACGACATGAGAAAGCCTACGACATGAGAAAGCCTACGACATGAGAAAGCCTACGACATGAGAAAGCCTACGACATGAGAAAGCCTACGACATGAGACATGAGAAAGCCTACGACATGAGAAAGCCTACGACATGAGAAAGCCAAGGACACGAGACAGCCTACGACATGAGAAAGCCTATGACAGGAGAAAGCCTATGACACGAGAAAGCCTACAACACGAGAAAGCCTTTAGTTGGACAGGGATCTTTCTCCTCCTCCCCCCCCCCCCAAACACACACACACCTACCCACCTCCACCAAACCTTGAGTGATAGTCTGCTTGTTAATCTTTCGAATACAACAATAAACCGAACTCTCATGCGCACGTTAAAGATTCCTCGATAAGAAAGAGTTACCCTTGGCAAAATTATGTAAGAAAAATGTCCACCATTATAGCTACGCACAAAAAGTTAAGGATCACTATGAGAAAACAGGTGCGTAATAAACTCAGTTCGCTACTGTTATTTATTTCTCAGTCCAGCCAAATTTTTATGAATTCTTGTTCAGCTGTAAGTGGGCGATGTTGTGTTAGTGCGAAAATTGCACGGGATTCTCTTCTACTGAGCTTGGCCGCAAACGGAAAAGCGGAAACTTGCGAAAAAGGACCTTGTTTTGGACCGTTCTGCCTGAACACATTGCACAAGCCAGATGGAAAAACCATTATGCACGTGCAAGCACTGCTGTTTATGTGTGAGATGCTGTCTCTTGCTTGGCTTTATAAGAAGACATTCCACCAGTAGTAGGCCTGATCTGACAATGCCTCCACGACGAAAATTGAGCGAGTTTGAGAGGGGACGAGCTGTTGCATGGTTCCAAGATGGTGTTCCCAAGCGAGAAGTGGCCAGGCGACTTCAGGTGTCCATCTCGGTCATTGTCAGACTGATTCAACGCTTCACAGCCACTGGGAGGGTCCATGAAAGACGCAGATCTGGTCGACCGAAGAAGACAAACCCACGTGAAGATCGTCTCATTGAACGACAAGCCCTGCAGACAAGAACAGCCTCTTCCAGCATCATTCGAAGGCAGCTGAGGGTGGCTACTAACATCAACATCAGCCAGCAGACCATACGGAACCGCCTTCATGGGTTTAACCTCCGTTCTCGTCGCCCAGCTGTACGGCCATGCTTAACTCCAGCCCATAGTGCAGCACGCCGCGCCTTCTGCAGACGTCACGTGAGGTGGACACGTCAGCAATGGTCCCAGGTCCTGTTCAGTGATGAATCACGCTTCACCATGAACCACAACGACGGCCGACTGAGGGTCTGGAGGCGCCCAGGGCAACGCTTTATTGACACCACTGTCCAAGAAAAGGTGGCCTTTGGTGGAGGTTCTGTAATGGTCTGGGGGGCCTTCAGCCTTCACCACAGAACACCCTTGTATCATGTACAGGGTAACCTGACTGGCCTCCGATACCGGGATGAGATCCTTCGACCGCTGGCTGTGCCTACACTGCAGCAGATGGGACCGACGGCTGTCTACCAGGATGACAACGCTCGCCCCCACAGGGCAAGGGTGGTCAACGACTTCCTGCAGCAGTCTGGAGTCAACAGAATGGAGTGGCCAGCATGGAGTCCCGATCTCAACCCGATTGAGAACCTCTGGGATGAGCTGGATCGCAAAGTGAGGAGCAACTACCCCCCTCCCAGGGATGCCCAACACCTCTACCAGATGCTGCAGGCTGAGTGGCAAGCGCTTCCACAGAGGATCTTCACCAACCTGGTCAACTCGATGAGGACTCGCTGCGTCGAGTGCCAGAACAGCCATGGCGGTTACACGCATTACTGAACTTTGGGGAGCATCAGAATGCCCTGTCTTGTGATTTCAATGACTTTGGGAAATCAAATTTCGATACGTACCCACTTTGATCAAATGTACACACCAAACGATTGCTCGAAATTGAAGGCAATTGTGTATCGTTATCGCTAAAGCATGGAATTAAATGTTTGCCAAACTTCAACGCATTGGCTTTCTTATTTTGAAAGTATGAATTTTTGTGCAAGTGATCCTTAACTTTTTGTGCGTAGCTTAGGTAAACACAAATACACCCACGAAGAATTAAGATATAATTGATGGCGCTGTCCCATGGCTACGTGCCTTTCCTGGGGAGAGCAACTTGCATTTCATGCAGAAAATAGACTAAGGCAAAACAGTCTAGGTAGGGCCTCAGGACCTGGCCAGCTCATGGGTTTATGTGCAAGAGAAAACCCATAAACAAGACAGAATTGAAATGTAAAAGAAAGAAAGAAAGAAAGAAGAAGAAGTAAACGAAGAAGAAGAAGAAGAAGAAGAAGAGAAGAAGAAGGAAGAAGGAAGAAGGAAGAAG
>CM060308.1:11435181-11462681 GCA_030674185.1 Monoplex corrugatus | reverse complement strand
ACAGACAGAAAGAAAGACAGACAGACAGAAAGAAAGACAGACAGGCAGAAAGAAAGACAGACAGGCAGAAAAGAAAGACAGACAGGCAGAAAGAAAGACAGACAGGCAGAAAGAAAAGAAAGAAAAGGAAGACAGAAAAGAAAGACAGAAAGAAAGAAAGAAGACAGAAGAAAGAAAGACAGAAAGAACAGAAAGAAAGACAGAAAGAAAAGAAAGACAAGAGAAGAAAGAAAAAGAAAGAAGAAAGAAAGAAGAAGAAAGAAAGGAAAGACAGAATAGAAAGAAAGACAGAAAAAGAAAGAAAGAAGACAGAAGAAAGACAGAAGACAGAAAGAAAGAGAGACAGAAAGAAAGAAGAAAGAAAGAAAGACAGAAGACAGAAAGAAGAAAGAAGAAGAAAGAAAGAAGAAGAGAAAGAAAGAAAAAGAAGAAAGAAAACAGAAAGAAACAGAAGAAAGAAGAAAGAAAGAAAGACAAAAGAAGAAAGAAGAAGACAGAAAGAGAAGAAAGAAGAAAGACAGAAGACAGAAAGAAATGAAGAAAGAAAGAAAGACAGAAAAAGAAAGACAAGACAGTAAGAAAGAAAGAAAGAAAAAGAACAGAAAGAAAGACAGACAGACAGACAGAAAGACAGAAGACAAGAAAGAAAGAAAGACAGAAGCAGAAAGAAGACAAGAAAGAAAGACAGACAGAAAGAAAGAAAGAAGAAGAAAGAGACAGAGCAGAAAGAAAGACAAAGAAAAGAAAGAAAGAAGACAAAAAAGAACAGAAGACAGAGCGACAGAAGAAAGAAGAAAGAAAGACAGAGAGACAGAAGAAAGAAAGAAAGAAAAGAAAGCTAGAAAGAAAGACAGACAGAAAGACAGACAGAAAGACAAACACAAAGAAAGTTAGAAAGAAAGAAATACAGAAAGAAAGAAAGAAAGACAGACAGAAAGAAGGAAAGAAAGACAGACAGAAAGACAGAAAGAAAGAAAGACAGACAGAAAGAAAGCTAGAAAAAAAGAAAGACAGAAAGAAAGACAGAAAGAAAGAAAGACAGAGAGACAGAAAGACAGACAGACAGAAAGAAAGAAAGACAGAGAGACAGAAAGAAAGACAGAAAGAAAGAAAGACAGACAGACAGAAAGAAAGAAAGACAGAAAGAAAAAAGACAGACAGAAAGAAAAAAGACAGAAAGACAGAAAGACAGAAAGACAGACAGAAAGAAAGACAGACAGAAAGACAGAAAGACAGAAAGACAGAAAGACAGAGAAAGAAGGACAGAAAGAAAGACAGACAGAAAGACAGAAAGACAGAAAGACAGAAAGACAGAGAAAGAAGGACAGAAAGAAAGAACGAAAGAAAGACAGTAAGAAAGAAAGAAAGACAGACAGAAAGAAAGAAAGACAGAAAGACAGAAAGAAGGACAGAAAGAAAGAAAGAAAGGCAGAAAGAAAGACAGACAGAAAGAAAGACAGAAAGACAGAAAGACAGAAAGAAAGACAGACAGAAAGAAAGACAGAAAGACAGAAAGACAAAAAGAAAAAAGAGAGGGATGGGATCTGTCAGGTATGTTTGCCCAAGACACACAATGTGACAAAAGAATACCAAAAGAATTAGATGTTCAGAAAACTGTAAATTTTATGAAATGTCACTCACTCTAAAGATTTTATAAATTCTTTCAACAGTAAAAACAAACAAACAAACAAACAAACAAACAAACAAACAAACAAACAAACAAACAAACAACGTGAACAAAAGTAAAAATAAAAATGTACAAAACTCTATTATTGACGTGTACTTAAACCCATATGTTAACTTTTAAACCTCCAACGTATAAATTATCGTTATGTGTATTCTGTATGTTGTTTGTTGTTCATATGTCAACAATGCCTTTTCATATGTTCATGAACTGGTATCATTTTTCATTACACATTGTATATTGATGTCTGTTTATTGTAAAACAAGAAACTGGTTTTAAAAAAAAAGCATATAAAAAGACCCCCCCCCCCCCCCCAAACAATCAAACAAACAAACAAACAAAAAATAAACAAACAAGAAAAAACAAACAAACAAACAACTTCCAACAGTTCTTAACACATAATACCTGCAAAATCCATGTCCATTCCACAAAATATGCATTCTTCATTATTGCCGTTATATTCATACGTTTTGAAATCATTTGCTGTTATGATTATGCTTATAATTCTGATCTCAAACTATTTAACATTTACACTTTCTTCTTTTCTTTTTAATCTATGTTTTCTTTCTTTCTTTTTCGTTTTTTCTTTGTTTTTTTCCTTACAAGCGCAATTTCTAGTTTATTGCTTTATTGAGTTTACTGTCTCATTACTTTCAGCAACTAAAATTTTTGATTTGCGTTGTCTCAAAATCTCAAAGTAAAGTGAAGTGCTGCTATTATAAAAGCTTACTGAATGTACATGTACAGTTTGTAAAGCTACACAGGATTTGTCGTATCATTACTATAAGTTATCATTATGTTTTCCTGTATGTATTCTATGCAGCAGATATGCTTGCTATGATTTATTATTTATTTATTTATTTATTTGTTTATTTGTTTGTTTATTTTGCTAAGATTATTGCCTTGCGAAACGAGGGATTTTTCCTACAAATACAGACTTTTGAAGTCACATGTGATTGATATGATGTATGGTATAAGATGAAATAAAATAAGACGGTATGTGATGATATGACAAACTAGTCTAAGACAAGGAGAAAAACAAACAAACAAACAAACAAAATGATAGGATTTTTCTCCGAGCGTTCATGTGACGATCAGGTTCGTATTGCAAATCGCGTGTACTCTCCGTAAGGTCAAGGTCACGACTACCATTGCATAACACGAGGAAGGTCGGCGATGTGTGAATGACGCATTGTTGCTGAATACCCACTTCACTACAAGCACTCATTGAAATATTGCTAACGGTACGTTACAAATACCCGATTACTTTTCGTACAATACAGGCAGACTGACGCAGCGAGAAGGCTGGAAGTGTAAAAAGCTCTTGACAAGTTGACGTGACACGCCGCAATGCAGTGAATGAATCGGACTGCATCCGCGCGTGGGTCACCGCTATGGCTGTTGTGTCTTCTACTGTTCGAGTGTTTGTTACTCGTCATGTAACGTGCCATGTCATCACGGACGTTTTCCTTTATCATGTTGTGCTCTGCACTGTTGCATATTCTACGCAAATCCAGCTTAGATGTCGTTTATTCTGACGATCAAGTGCGAGACTACACGCAAATGCTGACGTCAATTGTGACAAGCCATTATTAGGGCTAATGTTAAAATGAAAGTATGTTAGCATACATGCAAACTTGTGTACTTCATTATATGTGTACGTCCTATGAAGCGTTACTTACCGTAGATTTTTGTGTCAAATAAGTAATAGTAATATGAAAACTTGTAAGTTTGATACATTTCTTGTTGGCTTTTTTGAAAGTAAATTAACTTCCATTTGTTTATATATGCCTAATTTAAATACCGTAAAGAAGTAGCATTGTGGTTTATTCAGAGCCATTATTTTGACATTTATTTCAGTTTTTGTTAGTTTTATGAAAGGACTTTTTGCAAGGGTAGACATGGAAAATTGACCTGACGTTGTTTATCATTGTGTTTTTGTTGGAAAATAAAGATTGATCAATGTCTTAATATTAAGATAAATGATAAAAAAAAAAAAAAGAGTAAAGATATCCTCTGACCAGGGCATTCCTACCTCCTACAAGTATGGGTTAAGCAGTCCTCAGGTTCACTAGGGTGTACAGCCTAACCACTGACCAGACTGTTTAAAATTTTTGGGAAGGGCTGGAAAAGAAATGGTCATTGCTACTGCTACAAATATTTGACCAGACCCAGCAAAAAAACAAAAAACAAAAAAAAGTTTTTGTTTGTCAAACGACATTTTATTTTCTGATAGTTATTGGTTACTGGTGAAACACCTGGACGAGACATCATCAGATATGGCATGGAGATCAGTGCCGAAAAGACAAAGTTGATGACAAACAGCACAAAACCAATAGAAAAGAAGATTACAGTCAGCGGGAGTGAGCTGGAAACCGTGGCTCAGTTCAAATATCTCGGAGCCATTATCAGTGAACAGGGATCGAAAACCGAAGTTCTTGCAAGAGCAACACAGACAACAGCAGCACTATCCAAGCTGAAGCCCATCTGGAGGGACAAAAACATCGCCCTCACTTCCAAACTGAAGCTAATGCATGCATTGGTCCTGTCAATCTTTCTCTATGCGTGCGAGTCATGGACACTAACAGCAGAACTGCAAAAGAAGATCCTGGCAGTAGAAATGAGATGCTTTAGAAGAGTGCTTGGCATCTCATACAAAGACCACATTACCAATGAGGAAGTACGAAGAACAATTTCACAGCATGTCAAAAACTATGAAAACCTTCTGACAACAGTAAGAAAAAGGAAACTTCGGTGGTATGGTCACGTGACAAGAACTAACGGACTATCAAAAACAATACTCCAAGGAACAGTTCAGGGGGAAGAAAAAGAGGCAGACAGAGAAAAAGGTGGATGGACAATATTGACGAATGGACAGGAAAAAGCTTTGCCACGACCCAGACCCTTGCTCATGACAGACAGAGGTGGAGACAGACGGTGCGACGTTCATCCATGTGGAGCCCCCACGACCCTGGATAGGGTTAAGGGAAGAGGAAGGAAGTTATTGGTTAATATGATCCCTGTTTTATATCATATGACATTTGCAGCATTGCTGCATATGGAGTTTATACCAAGCATAGAAAGACTGGCTTGACAATTTAATTGAAACTAGAAACTAATCAGTATAGTTGGGAACATACAATGATACATTGCAGAAACATGTTGGTGTTTGAAACGATGCAACATATTTTTTTTTTACATTTTTTATCTTTTCATTATTCATCAGTATTACATTATCAGCACTAAGAAAGAGAAGATTACGAACAACAGTATTTGGCGCATAAAGACTGCCAGTTTGTCATTTCATGAGAAAATGTACCTGGATTAACTCCAGTTAGATATATATCCTGTCATTTGTAAACTTAAGAGAGAGCTTGTTTCCATACAAGGTAAAACATTGACTGCTGTGTGGGATGGCAGTGAGAAGTGGTCCACTTGTAAGATGAATGTTAATTGTTATGACCTGTCTACTTTCTGTCCATCAGATGTCTGATTACGTGGCACCTGCCTTTGCCGTTGTGCTGCCCAACCTGGGAGGTATTGCCGGGGGCTTTGTGACAAGGAGAGCGATTCCAGACTGGTATGAGGTGAATGTCTTCAGGGAACAATAGCAGCAACAACAGCAACAACAACAGCAGCCACAACAGCAACAACAGCAGCAACACTTAGCAACAACAACAACAGCAACAGCAACAGCAACAACAAAATCCACATGATAGTTATTACCTTTTCAACCAAAGACTAAGGGAGACTTCTCAATGTGTAGATTTACCTTCTGCATGTTTGTGAATAAATGGCTTGACACTCATTGTTGATACAGATCAGGTCTGTTTACTGTATACTTTAGGCATGCAAAACTACACTTGAAGGTTTCATTTTACACATTTTAGCGCCATTTTTCTATGCAAATTCAAGCTGATACAATTTGAGCCTTTTTCTATTTGTTTTTCATCTTTATGGTAAAGAGATGTTGTTGCTACAGTTAAATTAAAATGTGTCGAGCTGTTCAGATGCTCGCTGTGTGCCTACTGCAAGTACTACTGGTGCATCATTGCATGTCACTGGCACTGCTTATGCAAACTGTAACAACCTGGGTGCATCTCAGCCCTGCGCACTCCTTGGATTTATGAAAATATGTATGTCTGTAGAAAAAAAGGAAAATGAATAAAAATGGAATTCATGAAATTGAAAAGGTGTGTCAGGAGAGAATATCGGGCCAACCTCTGGAAAAAGAAAGTAAAATTTACAGATATCTCAGGTATTACAGTCACTGGCACAACTGGAGTAAAGTTTAGTTATGAGAGCTGAACTCTGCAGTGTGTTGATTTGTCATCAGATGGTGACAGTGTACTTCTTCTTCTTCTTAGTGTACGCTGCTACACAATCATCTGAGTCCAGGCGATGAATGCAGCCGTCTTTTCCAGCTCCTGTCTGCAGCCATGGAGTTTGGTTGTCAGCGGAGTGTCTGTCGGCCACACGTCCTGTCTTGCCACCTGGTGAAGGGGACATCTTTGGAGTATATGCTCCGTGGTTTGGTCTTCTTGACCACAGGACAGGTTGGGGAGGGCGCCAGCTTCAGTTTGCGGTACATGTGGCTGTTCAGCCTATTGTGACCAGTGCGCAACCTCACCAGGGCAACTTGCTGCTCTCTAGACAACAGGTGGTAGTCATCCCTGTGTCGTCTCGGCATGGAAAGCGCCCTGATGATGCTCCTGGTGACAGTGTACACATTGCCATTCAGACTGTAAACATTTCAGGACCCAGTCATACACACAGCATGTGTTGGTGGTACACACATGTGATGATAGATGTTACTGCAGTGATGTTTTTGCCTTTTCCTTACCATATTTACCATCTACATGTTTTGCCAGTAATTCTTTCTTTCTTTCTTTCTTTATTTCTTTCTGTTTTGCCAATAATTCGTTTTCTTTCTTTCCTTCTTTCTCTCTTTCGGTTTTGCCAATAAATCGTTTTTCTTTCTTTCTTTCTTTCTTTTTCTTTCTTTCTTTCTTTCTGTTTTGCCAATAAATCGTTTTTCTTTCTTTCTTTCTTTCTTTTTTCTTTCTTTCTTTCTTTCTGTTTTGCCAATAAATCGTTTTTTCTTTCTTTCTTTTTTTTCATTTCTTTCTTCTTTCTGTTTTGCCATAATTTGTTTTCTTTCTTTCTTTCTTTCTTTCTGTTTTGCCAATAATTCATTTTCTTTCTTTCTTTCTTTTTTTTTTTCTTTCTTTCTTTCTTCTTTCTTTCTTTCTGTTTTGCCAATAAATATTTTTCTTTCTTTCTTTCTTTCTTTCTGTTTTGCCAATAAATCGTTTTTCTTTCTTTCTTTCTTTCTGTTTTGCCAATAAATCGTTTTTCTTTCTTTCTTTCTTTCTTTCTTTCGTTCGTTCTTTCTGTTTGTCAATAAATAGTTTTTTCTTTCTTTCTTTCTTTCTTTTTCTTTCTTTCTGTTTTGCCTATAAATTTTCTTTCTTTCTTTCTTGTATTTATCTTTTCTTTATAATTTTTTGTCACAATGGAGTTACCATGTGAAATTCAGGCTACTCTCCCTTGGAGAAAATGACACTGTGTGCAGCTTTCACCCATTTCTTTAGTTCTTAATTTTTTTTTCTGTATGCTTATATTTCTGCTTGCCAATGGAATAAATTTTTTTTATATATATATACAATTTTGCCAGAGACAACTGCTATGTTGCAGTGGAATCTTTGATGTGCGTTGATTGGTAGCTGTGCACAAGACATCAGTTTTTCTTCTCATTGGAAAGACTAGCACACAGACCACAATTTAAGACGTAGTGGAGGGAAAAAAAAAACACCTGCCCATTGACCCTGGATTTCCTTGTATCTTTGGGAGATCTATACTTTGAGTCAGTGAAGTGAAGTCTTGTCTGGTATTTGTTTCTGACGCTTTAGTTTTCACTTGAGGGCTTGATGGATGAGTGCATGTACCTGCAGATTTTAGTTTTTCGTTGTGTGGACTGAAACAGTTGAAGGGAAATAAACTGTTCCTGGACCCTGAGACAAGTTTGTATTTTGGTTGGAGTTCTTCCCTTAGAAGGTTTTGACTCGCTGCCTCTGTTGGTTGAATAGCACACTCAACACCTGATGTCCTGAGCTTAATCCCACATGCAACATAAACTATGGCCAGATCCGCTGCCCATCTGCTTATGTTGTAATGAATTCTGTACTAGAAATTTCCTCTTTTCTGTCACTCTCTTTGTTTCTGCCTTGTTGCCTTGCTTTCTGTCATTTCTACTCATTTTTTCGATAAAGTCTTCGTACTTTTTCTTCGGATTGATAGTTGGGTACATGTATAGGGTGCATTTTGCTCTGGGAGGTGAGATATGCGGAAACAATTTTAGGTAATTTATGCCTGTTTTTATATATGTTTGGTGTCCTTATGTATGCTTATATTTGTATTCAGGTGTGTTTTTAGATCTCCCCTGTGCGATAAATAGATCGAATGGTCCTACGTCCGGGGGCATGTCCTTAGATTATGTGCGTGAATGCATTGATATGTGTACTTAATTTCTTTTCTTTTTATTTTTCCTGTTGAAGTTTGTGTTTTGAAGCGGTTATAGCCCTGATATGGCTCTGCGCAGTCGCTGGCTTAAACAACAATAAAGTGAAGTGAAAAGAATTCCATATGCACTGACGTCACAGGTGCCATGTGATGGAGAAAATCTAGAATGATCACGTCACAAGCCTTAAGCCTGCACATAAACCCATGAGATGGCCAGGTCCTGCGGTCCTACCTAGATAGTTCCATAGCCCTGAGGTCGTAGGGCAGCGAGGTGACGGAGACGTCACTTTTCCCGGGTCAGCACCTCGAGGGCGGCAGCCATCCCCTGTAAAGTAATGATTGTGGTGGTAACAAAGGTCTTATTACCCTCACCTCCCGTTTTTGAGTCTTTCCCATGCATTGTTTTGGGCAGACTCGAAGGAATTTGTCCAACAGTAATTGAATCAGAAAACCATGAACTGAATCAGAAAGCATGATTAATATAACAAAACATGTCAGGTGTGAATTCTTGACCAGCTTACCTCTGTCAAGCATAGACAAAAGACAACAAAACCAAAGTACAAAATTTAAGAGAACAGCAGAACTTCAGTGATAATTTGTCAAGCAGGATATTTTGTATATTTATTTGTGTTGTCTTTTGTGTACTTGTTTACAAAGGCCAGTTGTCTGAAAGTTTGCACCTGACGTGTTTTGTTACATTAGATACTTAGTCTGACCCTATGCTGTCTTTTTCTGGTTCCTATTTGCTTGAATGCTAGTGGTCACTTTAATTTAGACTTGATAATTATCATCAGCAGGTTTAGTCGGAGCGCATATGGAATTGTCTGAGTGCGATGGATCCTTTTTAACAAATTGTGAACTCAGAAGGAAAGAGCAGCTCAGGTGTCACATGGTGAATCCACTGTGCCAAAACAGACATGAATATGAGTTATCCCACTGTGGGGATGCCATTGCCAGGGGCTCTTTCGGTATATTTGTGATCTCCCACCATGAAATCAGTCTTAACTAGCATTTTGGGCATTTTGAGATATACATATCACTGGAAAGTGTAAATTCTGCTGATTATTTTGGTACTTGAGTAAAGCTTGTACTAAAACAAAATGTAGAAGTTATGTATGTTTAAAGTCATTAAGTTGTATGACGGCCATTTTGAGAAAACGGCCTCTAAAGTTTTTGTGTGCTGTCCTACACATTTTCCTTAAATTTCTTTATTTGGTGGCTTTGACCCAGTTTGTTTCTAATTTTCGCTATCATGTCTGAAAGGTGCACTAAAGAGCTTTCTGTCAGTATATTACATGTGCGGGTACTGTACAGGTTACGGTTCATAATAAGAGACAAAAATAGTTACTTTTGGTAGGAAATTGTGTTGTTTCTGCTGTGATCGGTGCATTAAAATACCATTTTAAACTGATTAATAATATTTTTTCAAGAAAAAAATTTCTGTGGGGGATAGATTATAGTCTACAGAAATCAATTTTGAGAAAAAGTCAAAACACCCCAGATAGACCCTCAGTCACCTTTTCAGCTCCTAGTGCTGTTCGACTGACTGCGAGTTAAGACTGATTTTGTGGTGGGAGGTCACAAATATTATCCTCGCCTTCTGTTTTTTTCTGCCTTGTTCCTTGCTTTCTGTCTTTTTCATATCATTTTCTGCCTTGCTGGTCCATTCATCTGTATGTGTTCAATCAAGTCTTAATGCTTTTTCTTAGGATTGATGATTGGGTACTTGTATTAAGTGCATTTTTGGCTCTAGGGAGGTGAGATATGCGAAAGCATTTTTAGGAAATCAACACCGGTTTTATGTTTTGGTGTTCTTAGGTATGCTTAACTTTGTATTCAGGTGTCTTTTTTTAAATCCCTTGTGTGATAAATTGGACAGTGGTCAATGTCAGGGGCACATCATTAGATCATGTATGCAAATGCATTGATATGTGTAATTGATTTTCTTTTCTGTTTTTTTTTTCCCTGTTGAAGTTTTGTATTTTTTGAAGCGGTTATAGCCCTGATATGGCTCTACGCAGTTGGCTGGTCTTTAACCCTCTGGGCCCGAATGCGACCTACAGGTCGCAGCGCTTTGTGTGACCGTATTCCGAGTGCACGCTGTACATCGCCACAGCACAGTGGGTCAAACAGCCGGGTCTCACTCCATTTTTATATTATCCAATCAGAATAATTCCTTCCCAGTCGCTGCAGAACACTTCAATTTGCACATGGCAGCCTCGCCTCCATTGTGATAGTTTGGTGTACGTTTTGTCAGTTTTCACAATGAAAAGATCAACTCCTGAACCTTCAACCTCTCGTGAGGCAAACAAGCGCCAGCGTTTTTTCATCACTGAGCAAGTGCTCGAAGCTTTGTATGATTCCGATTCAGATGAGATAACTTCAAGGTAGTCCTTTCTGTAATACTTTTACACTGTTTTTTGTGGTTGTTTGTCAGTAGTTTGTCTCTTATACATGCATTACTACGATGGGGTAGATTTTCAGTGCACTCTGCTCAGGAGCCCAGGAATAGTGTATTGTATGGCTCAGGGGGCTACGGCTCAAAGGGTTAAACAAAAATAACAGTAATAGAATATGAATCAGTATGAATATAGTGTCTTTATTGTTTTTTGCGTACGCCGGACAAAGGCCAAGTGGCCAAAAATTTATGCCTGTGTCATTTTGTTATATTGCAGTATGCATTCTGATTCTGTTATGTTAGTGTCCATGAGTTAGAAAGTGGTTTTCAGTTTCAAGTTTGACTTGAGCATTCAAGTTTGAATTAAGCGTCAGGTTATGGATGGTTGCAGCACTTGAAGAAGCCTGACTGGCGTCCACCAAACCGTGTGTTTGGACCCATGTGGACCTTCCTGTACAGCACCATGGGCTACGCCTCCTACCTCGTCTGGCGGGATGGTGGTGGCTTTGAGGGAGACAACCGCCTTCCCCTGGCCATGTTTGGAACACAGCTGGCCTTGAACTGGGCCTGGAGCCCTATCTTCTTTGGTGCCAAGAGCTTGAAATGGGTAAGTGGTACAGTGTTGTACTCTTATGATGGTAAAGGTGGTGGTATTTGATGCCAAGATCTTGAAATGGGTAAGTGGTACAGTGTTGTACTCACATGATGGTATAGATGGTGATATTTGATGCCAAGATCTTGTAATGGGTAAGTGGTACAATGTTGTACTCACATGATGGTATAGATGGTGATATTTGATGCCAAGATCTTGTAATGGGTAAGTGGTACAATGTTGTACTCACATGATGGTATAGATGTGATATTTGATGCCAAGATCTTGAAATGGGTAAGTGGTACAATGTTGTACTCACATGATGGTATAGATGTGATATTTGATGCCAAGATCTTGTAATGGGTAAGTGGTACAATGTTGTACTCACATGATGGTATAGATGTGATATTTGATGCCAAGAGCTTGAAATGGGTAAGTGGTACAGTGTTGTACTCACATGATGGTATAGATGTGATATTTGACGCCAAGATCTTGAAATGGGTAAGTGGTACAATGTTGTACTCACATGATGGTATAGATGTGATATTTGACGCCAAGATCTTGAAATGGGTAAGTGGTACAGTGTTGTACTCACATGATGGTATAGATGTGATATTTGGAGTTTGGAGTCTCTTCAAGAAGGGATTCATCATGCTTGGACAATTCCATACGCAGTCCACCCAGATCTGACTGTAATTATGCGGCAGACTCCCTGAGCCTATGCAAAACCTTATGCACAGACAAGGTCTTGAAATGGAGAAGTGGGGATACACTAAGCTGATACCAAGAGAATGAAACGGACACATTAAAATGGGCAACGAACAGACCAGTTTTTATATTGCTTGCTGGGATTGAACTTGAGATGTCAGATTTTGAGTCCATGGCTACTGAGAGAGCCAACCAGCCTGCGTTAACCCTTTGACTCCCACATACTGTCTCTCAGCATCCTGCATTGTCAACCATGCTACTAAAGCAAAACCTTAACCCTTTGACTCCCTTACCCTGCTGCAGGAAGCTGGTGGATAGGGTGAGAGAGTCAAAGGGTAAGTTTTTGCAGTTGGTGGATCGGGTGCAGTAGTCAAAGGGTTAAAGAAAAAGCAAAAGGTACAGTGGTATTCACATGTAGGGTTAGATTGGATTGGATTGAATAGGATTATTCTTTGTCATATGTGACCTCCCACCATGAAATCAGTCTTAACTAGCATTCTGGGCATTTTGAGATATACATATCACTGGAAAGTGTACATTCTGCTGATTATTTTGGTACTTGAATGAAGCTTGTACTCAAAAAAAATGTAGAACTAGAAGTTATGTATGTTTAAAGTCATTAAGTTGTATGACGGCCATTTTGAGAAAACGGCCTCTTAAGTTTTTGTGTGCTCCCCTACACATTTTCCTTAAATTTCTTTATTTGGTGGCTTTGACCCACTTTGTTTCTAATTTTCGCTGTCATTATCTGAAAGGTGCACCAAAGAGCTTTCCATCAGTATATTACATGTGCGGGTACTGTATAGGTTACGGTTCATAATAAGAGACAAAAATAGGTACTTTTGGTAGGAAATTGCGTTCTTTCTGCTGCGATCAGTGCATTAAAATACCATTTTAAATTGATTAATAATATCTTTTCAAGAAAAAAAATTCTGTCGGGGCTTAGATTATAGACTACAGAAATCAAGTTTGAGAAAAAGTCAAAACACCCCAGACAGACCCTCAATCACCTTTTCAGCTCCTATTGCTGTTCGACTGACTGTGAGTTAAGATTGATTTCGTGGTGGAGGGTGACATATTAGATTTTTTGGTTCTTTTTAGATTGTTGTATATCTACCACATATGTTTTAGATTGTTGTATATCTACCACATATGTTTTAGATTGTTGTATATCAACCACACATGTTTTAGATTGTTGTATATCTACCACACATGTTTTAGATTGTTGTATATCTACCACACATGTTTTAGATTGTTGTATATCTACCACACATGTTTTAGATTGTTGTATATCTACCACACATGTTTTAGATTGTTGTATATCTACCACACATGTTTTAGATTGTTGTATATCAACCACACATGTTTTAGATTGTTGTATATCAACCACACATGTTTTAGATTGTTGTATATCAACCACACATGTTTTAGATTGTTGTATATCTACCACACATGTTTTAGATTGTTGTATATCTACCACACATGTTTTAGATTGTTGTATATCAACCACACATGTTTTAGATTGTTGTATATCAACCACACATGTTTTAGATTGTTGTATATCTACCACATATGTTTTAGATTGTTGTATATCTACCACACATGTTTTAGATTGTTGTATATCAACCACACATGTTTTAGATTGTTGTATATCAACCACATATGTTTTAGATTGTTGTATATCAACCACACATGTTTTAGATTGTTGTATATCAACCACACATGTTTTAGATTGTTGTATATCTACCACACATGTTTTAGATTGTTGTATATCTACCACACATGTTTTAGATTGTTGTATATCTACCACACATGTTTTAGATTGTTGTATATCAACCACACATGTTTTAGATTGTTGTATATCAACCACACATGTTTTAGATTGTTGTATATCTACCACACATGTTTTAGATTGTTGTATATCAACCACACATGTTTTAGATTGTTGTATATCTACCACACATGTTTTAGATTGTTTGTATATCAACCACACATGTTTTAGATTGTTGTATATCAACCACACATGTTTTAGATTGTTGTATATCTACCACACATGTTTTAGATTGTTGTATATCAACCACACATGTTTTAGATTGTTGTATATCTACCACACATGTTTTAGATTGTTGTATATCTACCACATATGTTTTAGATTGTTGTATATCAACCACACATGTTTTAGATTGTTGTATATCAACCACACATGTTTTAGATTGTTGTATATCTACCACACATGTTTTAGATTGTTGTATATCTACCACACATGTTTTAGATTGTTGTATATCAACCACACATGTTTTAGATTGTTGTATATCAACCACACATGTTTTAGATTGTTGTATATCAACCACACATGTTTTAGATTGTTGTATATCAACCACACATGTTTTAGATTGTTGTATATCTACCACACATGTTTTAGATTGTTGTATATCAACCACACATGTTTTAGATTGTTGTATATCTACCACACATGTTTTAGATTGTTGTATATCAACCACACATGTTTTAGATTGTTGTATATCAACCACACATGTTTTAGATTGTTGTATATCAACCACACATGTTTTAGATTGTTGTATATCAACCACACATGTTTTAGATTGTTGTATATCAACCACACATGTTTTAGATTGTTGTATATCAACCACACATGTTTTAGATTGTTGTATATCTACCACACATGTTTTAGATTGTTGTATATCAACCACACATGTTTTAGATTGTTGTATATCTACCACACATGTTTTAGATTGTTGTATATCTACCACACATGTTTTAGATTGTTGTATATCAACCACACATGTTTTAGATTGTTGTATATCAACCACACATGTTTTAGATTGTTGTATATCAACCACACATGTTTTAGATTGTTGTATATCTACCACACATGTTTTAGATTGTTGTATATCAACCACACATGTTTTAGATTGTTGTATATCTACCACACATGTTTTAGATTGTTGTATATCTACCACACATGTTTTAGATTGTTGTATATCAACCACACATGTTTTAGATTGTTGTATATCTACCACACATGTTTTAGATTGTTGTATATCAACCACACATGTTTTAGATTGTTGTATATCAACCACACATGTTTTAGATTGTTGTATATCTACCACACATGTTTTAGATTGTTGTATATCAACCACACATGTTTTAGATTGTTGTATATCAACCACACATGTTTTAGATTGTTGTATATCAACCACACATGTTTTAGATTGTTGTATATCTACCACATATGTTTTAGATTGTTGTATATCAACCACACATGTTTTAGATTGTTGTATATCAACCACACATGTTTTAGATTGTTGTATATCAACCACACATGTTTTAGATTGTTGTATATCAACCACACATGTTTTAGATTGTTGTATATCTACCACATATGTTTTAGATTGTTGTATATCAACCACACATGTTTTAGATTGTTGTATATCTACCACATATGTTTTAGATTGTTGTATATCAACCACACATGTTTTAGATTGTTGTATATCAACCACACATGTTTTAGATTGTTGTATATCAACCACACATGTTTTAGATTGTTGTATATCTACCACACATGTTTTAGATTGTTGTATATCAACCACACATGTTTTAGATTGTTGTATATCAACCACACATGTTTTAGATTGTTGTATATCTACCACACATGTTTTAGATTGTTGTATATCTACCACACATGTTTTAGATTGTTGTATATCTACCACACATGTTTTAGATTGTTGTATATCAACCACACATGTTTTAGATTGTTGTATATCAACCACATATGTTTTAGATTGTTGTATATCAACCACACATGTTTTAGATTGTTGTATATCTACCACATATGTTTTAGATTGTTGTATATCAACCAGAGATGTGTGTGTCTGTGCGTCCTCCTATGACAGAAATGTGTTGATAAAGTTTTCTTTTTTTCTTCCCACTGTTGGGAGCCAAAATGTCAACATTTTATTTTATCTGATGCTGCTTGAAGTTCACAGTGACCTTGACAAGTACAACATTTGTAGTTTTTGTAACAATTGTGTAAAAAGAGAAGTGTCAGAATGGCTGGACCATATTTTTATTTGCTTGTATGTTCTTTTACTTTTCAAGGTTAGTTGTTGATTTTTACCAGGAACAATCTTCAGGTTCTTGATCCGTTCAGTGCTTCCGACCGAATATTCGGTCGGTGACTTTTCCTATTTTTAGCCAGAAAACCCCAACGCTTTCAGTGACGTATGAGATATCAACGGAAACTTCAGCATTCCCTCTACATATCGAGGCTAATTATGTATGTGTGACGTTTTACAGTCTTTTCTGCCTGTGCGGTTGAAAATGTGACCCCCTACAACTGATTACTATTCAGTGAGTGTAAACAATGGCAGACGGACTCGCTTCGACACCGAGTGTCGTTCGGACCCAAAAACAACTTCTGCAGCAAAAGAAGTTGCAGAAATCATTACTTGTGGAGCTGATTCTGATTTGCAATCTGTCGATAAGAGTGAAAATGACGATAATTTGGCGCATGCAGGCGATATTTTGTTGTTGATGTCCGAAGTCGGACTTGACCCAGATAAGAGTCGAAGTGGACATTACTAGCATTGGCGATCGTAAAAACGAAAGTACTGCTGCTCCTGGTGTGTTGTAAAGTAAACTGAACAAGAAAATTTATAGTGTTGTGGGGTTTTCTGGGCTGGATGAAGAGATGATTTTTTCCTTATTTTAAGTCAAGACGTTTAAAACTCCTTGGCACAGGCGTTCATCTGCGTATCAACTGTCAACCAGCTATTTGACCCCATGCATGGAGAGGGGGTGGGTGGGGGGAGGGAGAGGGGGGCTGGTTGGTTCTTTTGATAGAGCCATGGATAAAGATCCGATACCTCAAGTTCAGTCCTAGCCTGTGAACCTTTAAACTGACCTGTTTACTGCCTGTCTTAACTCTTTGACGACCGGCTACTCCGATCGAAGTAACAGCTGAGCTCTCACTGAGGACGGGCTACTTTGATCGTAGTAACAGACGGTCTAGTGTATATAACTTCCTCTACTTTTGTCATGCTAATGATTTAGTAGTTGGCAGTTGCTTCCCTTGTGGAGGGAACTTCCGTTGAACACTTCAGCTACGTTTTGCCGGTTTCTTTGTCTAAAATCGATGGATAAGTTCACTTGCACCTGGTTCTCAGTGATTTCACTGTGGCAGCCTTAGGCCATCGGGAGAGCTCAGCTGTGGCAAGTGCAGTCACAATAGAGTTAATGCTACCATCATTCCGGTGGTGTCAGCTTACCCCTCTTCCCATTTGAAGACATTTCCAGCACATGGGTTTTGCACAGACTCTGGGAGTCTGCCAGAGATTTGCTGGCAGATTTGGGTGGAGTGCATGTGGAACTGTCCAAGTGCCATGAATCCCTCTTGAGCTAAATCCAAACTTCAGACATGTTCGAGTGCAGTGAATCCCTCTTGAGCTAAATCCAAACTTCAGACATGTTCGAGTGCAGTGAATCCCTCTTGAGCTAAATCCAAACTTCAGACATGTCAGAGTGCAGTGAATCCCTCTTGAGCTAAATCCAAACTTCAGACACATTTGAGTGCAATGAATCCCTCTTGAGCTAAATCCAAACTTCAGACACAAACGGCAACCAGGAAAACGCACATATTTAACGCAACAAGACGGGCGCAGATTTTAAGCCAACTGGCCTCTGTCAAGCATAAACATCAGACAACAAATAATAAATATGACCTTCCACCACCAAGCCAGTCTTAACTCGCAGTCAGTCAAACAGCACTAGGAGCTGAAAAGGTGACTGAGGGTCTATCTGGGGTGTTTTGACTTTTTCTCAAAATTGATTTCTGTAGACTATAATCTATCCCCCACAGAAATTATTATTAATCAATTTAAAATGGTATTTTAATGCACTGATTGCAGCAGAAAGAATGCAATTTCCTACCAAAAGTACCTACTTCTGTACAGTACCCCCACATGTAATATACTGACAGAAAGCTCTTTGGTGCACCTTTCAGATAATGACAGCTAAAATTAGAAACAAACTGGGTCAAAGCCACCAAATAAAGAAATTTAAGGAAAATGTGTAGGAGAGTACATAAAAACTTTAGAGGCCGTTTTCTCAAAATGGCCGTCATACAACTTTATGACTTTAAACATACATAACTTCTACATTTTTTTTAGTACAAGCTTTATTCAAGTACTAAAATAATCAGCAGAATTTACACCTTCCAGTGATATATATATCTCAATATGCTAGTTAAGACTGATTTCGTGCTGGCAGGTCACAAATACAGAAACAGTAAGACAAGCGCCCAGACCACCACTAGAGGTTCAGTGTTGAGGGGGAGAAAAATCATATGTTGGTAGTTTAGTCCACTGGGTTACACCTTTACATTTGATGTGGACAGAGTGTAAAACCTGTCAGTGATGCAAAGAGAGAGTGGGGCAATCATCCCCATCCCAGCAGGTCACAGATGGCGTATGGTGGATGGCCTTCAGACATGGAGGTTAGCTGTGAATAAACCGGGCTTGTCTGGACGAATAAACTGTCCGGTACCAACTGGTGATGGTTTCTACCAGGATGAGGTGGGGTGGCACCTGGCAGTGCTACACTTGAAAAACACAGTAATGTAATATTCAGCCTGTTGAGCACATTGACATGGGTGCCACTCCTCTGTCTGGGTGATGGAAATCCGTTTTCTCAGCAAGGCCCCAGACGGAAATTCCATTGTGAATAGTTTGTACAGTTTCCCTTTGAGTGGTAAAGTGACTTTTTTCAGATGTAAAGTGTACATATCAAAGGCGGCCCCTGGACCCCAGCCTGATTTTAAGTTTTTTCAAATTTTCAAAGTGTCACCCTTGCATTGGTATATTAGCTGCATCCTCTAATTTTTTTTAAAAAAGAGAAGTTTATTCACAAAAGTAGAATAGTTAACCCTTTCTTGGCTGTGTCTTTAAAGTAGTCAGCCTTTTCCTGTAAATGTGGATCATTTTTGCAGTGTGCTTATGGTAGTTAACCTTCTAATGGTTGTACATAGACTTGTCATTAATCCTTTGCTGGCTGTTTGAATACAAGACTTACCATTAACCCTGTTAGTGCTGTGTGTGTTTGCAGGGTCTAATTGACATCACAGTGTTGTGGGGAGCGTTTCGCAGGCACGATCGTGACCTTTTACCCTGTCAACAAGGTGGCGGCCGGTCTGCTGGTGCCGTACATCAGTTGGGTCAGTCTGGCCACTGTCCTCAACTACACCATCTGGCGCGACAACAAGGACCGCACGGATTGATTCCACAGCGACAACAGTAAGAATCTGTGGTTGGGTGCTGAAACTGGACTGGACTGAAAACACAAGATACAAACACAGGACATTGGCTCATTGACACTGTATGCATTTTGTTTGGTCAGTTGGGGTTTCTGGATCAACACCTATTACCCATCAGTCCTCCTGAAATAGTTGATAAAATGGATTTCTGGAATAACACCCATCATCCTGCAACTATTCTGAGATAGCTGAAAATTTGAATTTCTGGAATAACACCTATCCTCCCTTCAACCTTTCTGAGAAAACTGAAAACATGGATTTCTGGAATAACACCTGTTCTGCCTTCAGTCCTTCTGACGTAGCTGAAAAATAGGATTTCTGGAATAATGCCTGCCTGCCTTCGAACTTTTTTTTTAGTTAAAATAAGGGATTTCTGGAATAACATGGAACAACCCTTTCACCCATAGGGATTTGTGGAATAGCACCTATCACTTCTTTCCCCTTTCTAAACTCACTATTTCCAGAAATGACCTGTCACAAGTGTCAAAGCTGAATTGAAGAGAGAGGAAAAGAACTCATATTGGTAACAGGAATACATGTGGACAAGCTGATGGCGGTGGTTTACACATAAGTTGCTGGCATTGTGTCATTTTCACTTTTTTTTTTTTTTTTTTGGATTGAAACTAAATGTTGAAATCTGTGATAGTAAGGACTATTTGATAAAATGTGACCTGCCAGCACGAAATCAGTCTGAACTAGCATTTTGGGTATTTTGAAATATACATATCACTGGAAAGTGTTCATTCTGTTGATTATTTTGGTACTTGAATAAAGCTTGTACTAAAAAAACATGTAGAAGTTATGTATGTTTAAAGTCCATTAAGTTGTATGACGGCCATTTTGAGAAAACAGCCTCTAAAGTTTTTGTGTGCTGCCCTACACATTTTTTTTAAAGTTTCTCTAATTGGTGGCTTTGACCCAGTTTGTTTCTAATTTTAGCTGTCATTATCCGAAAGGTGCATCAAAGAGCTTTCTGTCAGTATGTTACATGTGGGGGTCTGTACAGGTTACAGTTTGCAATAAGAGACAAAGATAGGCACTTTTGGTAGGAAATTGGTTCTTTCTGCTGCGATCATTGCATTAAAATACCATTTTAAATTGATTGATAATATTTTTTCAAGAAAAAAAAATTCTGTGGGGGATAGATTATAGTCTACAGAAATCAATTTTGAGAAAAAGTCAAAACACCCCAGATAGACCCTCAGTCACCTTTTCAGCTCCTAGTGCTGTTCGACTGACTGCGAGTTAAGACTGATTTCGTGGTGGAGGTCACAAATGATCGAATTCAAACTAGGCATTAAAATGTTTGCAATGATGATGACTAATGAGTGATTTGATTTAATGGAATCAGATATTTGAAATCTTTGTGATAGTGGTTGTTGTTCAGTGATTTGATTTTATTGAAATTAGGTGTTGAAATTTTTGTAACAGCGTGACTGTTCCAGAATAACATGTGAACTGTTTCTGTGTAATTGATTTCCTCAAAGTGATACAGCAGTGAAACAGTGGCGTCTTAGGATGGTTTTGAAAGAAGGATGACCCATTTGAAGGAGAATTACCAAGGCTAAGTATTTATACTCAAAAATATACTGTTTACATTTGTTATGCTCCTTGTATACTGTGTAACGTATGTTTACTTTGTGTATATAATGTATACCCATCTGTCTATCTATCTATCTGTCTGTCTATCTATCTATCTATCTATCTATCTATCTATCTATATATCTATCTATATATATATATCTATATCTATATATCTATATATCTATCTATCTATCTATCTATCTATCTGTCTGTCTGTCTGTCTGTCTGTCTGTCTGTCTGTCTATATATGTATGTATGTATGTATGTATCTATCTATCTGAAGAGAGAGACAGAGAGAGAGAGACAGAGAGAAAATTCAGTGTTTTGTTTTGGTTTTGGTTTGAATTGAATGTTTTTTTTATGTTGAAAAATACTCAAGCTTATTCTATATACTGTGTTTATGTTTTTAGTGGGTTTTTTTTTTCTTTTTCTTTTTGATATATAGTTAGAACTGGCTGGACATGTGTACCAGATCCTGTTCCATGCTTCAGTCATGTTTTTTTAGAGTCATCCGTATCAGTGCAGGGTAGTACTCCATGAATGTTGGAGAGGAGACTTCTTGATCAGTTTTACTACAACATTAACTTGTATTATAATGCCCTTTGGCTGTTTACTTTTAACACTTGTATGGTTTGGGCTTCCATTCAGTTTTTTCAGGGTAAATGCTTTTAAGTGATACCTGTATGAAATGTGTCCTGCTGTGGGGGTGTCAGGGGCTCTTTCAGTGTAAAGAGTATCCCACGTTCTAGAAAATTCAGTGTTAGAAATTTCCTCGTTCTTCTCGTAGTTTCTGCCTTGCTGTTTTGCTTTCTGTCATCTCTTTCTTTCTCTTTTGCTGCCTTGCTGTTCCATTCACCTGTGTGTTCTTTTTAAAACCTTACACATTTTTACTGTATTAGAGTTGATAATTGGGTACATCTGTTGATCCCATTTTTAGCTCTAAGGAATTGTGTGAACTCCTAGTGGCAGTTTTAGGTCATGACACTGTAAACCAGCTTTTTGTATATTTTTGTGTACTGAAATTTATGCATTTGTAATCAGGTTTGTGTTTTTGATCCCTAGGGTGATAAAATTAGCAGAATAGCCAACATCGATCGATTGCAAACAAAGTAGCAAAATACTTAGCTGCTCAGAGCATACGAGGCAAGCTGGAAGATGGCTGCCGAGAAAAGAGGAAGAGCACACGCGCATGCGCAAGACATGGATACTCTCAGAGTTATGGTCCTTTCGGACTTTATTGTTTATGAGGCAGGAATGGCAAATCGCTGCCGCTTATGGCAAATCATTGCCGCTTATTGCCTCAGTGAGCCACAGTAAGTATGTTAGATTAAACATAATTTTAGAAGGAAAATTTCCTTTTAGGGAAAAAAACAATGATGCTTCTTTGTTTTGTTTAGGAAACTGTTTAGATTAGTTGGGAATAGTGATATTTTGATTTTAATGCAAGAACAGCATCAAAATGGTCAGCAAGAACAGGAAGGAAAAACTTCTGTAAAGAAAAAAAATTCTATCTCTGACTTAACTCTCAAACTTCTATTTTTGTGTTATTTTTCTGTTTCTGATTTCATGATGAAATGTTGGATTGGCTGTTGCTAATAGTTGATCTTGTCAACATCAGTGCCTTTTGCCATTCCCAGGGAAAGTTTTGTTTGTTTGGTTTGTTTGTTTGTTTCCACAAGCTGCCACTTTCATCAGCAGCAGATGTTTGGTATGTACGGAAGATTAGACAAACATGCAGTCCATGAAATTAGAACCAAAGAGAAAACTTGGTTGTTGGTGTTTCAGAAAGGGTGTCTTCTTTCTCCTCTCTCTCTTTGTTTTAAACTTACTGTCAATATGGTCAGGTCATGTTTGGCGATAACTGTGCGCTTATTTCATGTTTGGTCATTCATGTTGTTTTATTGATGTTCATTCATGTTGTTATGTTTTATTACTGTCTATTCATGTTGAGTCTTGATAATGTGAAGGTACTGCAGTGGTGAGTCCAGTCGTGAATGGGTGTGGTGTGTGTGTGTGTGTGTATGTGTGTGTGTGTGTGTGTGTGTGTGTGTGTGTGTGTGTGTGTGTGTGTGTGTGTGTGTGTGTGTGTTTTTGTGTGTGTGTGTGTGTGTGTGTGTGTGTGTGTGTGTGTACTGTGATCATCAGTGTAATGAGTCATGTATGTTGGTTAGTGCTTTGTGTATGTGTGTGTGTGTGTGTCCAGTGAGTTACATATGTGAGTGCTTTATGTGTGTCCAGAGAATTGTGTATGTTGGTTAGTGCTTTGTGTGTGTGTGTCCAGTGAGTTAGTATGCGAGTGCTTTGTGTGTGTCCAGTGTATTGTGTATGTTGGTTAGTGCTTTGTGTGTGTGTGTCCAGTGAGTTAGTATGCGAGTGCTTTGTGTGTGTGTGTGTCCTGTGAGTTAGTATGCGAGTGCTTTGTGTGTGTCCAGTGAATTGTGTATGTTGGTTAGTGCTTTGTGTGTGTGTGTGTCCAGTGAGTTAGTATGCGAGTGCTTTATGTGTGTCCAGTGAATTTGTGTATGTTAGTTAGTGCTTTGTGTGTGTGTGTGTGTCCAGTGAGTTACGTATGTGAGTGCTTTATGTGTGTCCAGAGAATTTGTGTATGTTGGTTAGTGCTTTGTGTGTGTGTGTGTCCAGTGAGTTAGTATGTGAGTGCTTTGTGTGTGTGTGTGTCTCCTGTGAGTTACGTATGTGAGTGCTTTATGTGTGTCCAGTGAATTGTGGATGTTGGTTAGTGCTTTGTGTGTGTACTAATGATCATTGTATTTAGTCGTGTACGTTATTTAGTGCTTTGGTTGCCATACAAGTAGCATTAGTAAGTGCTTTTGATATTTGCTCTAGTCGTTATAATTTTTTGTTAGTTTTTCCTGTGATTTCTTTGAAATGGTGATATAGAAACAGCGTTTTTCTGGCCATTGTAGCATCAAGAGTAATTATTAGTTGCTTTTTGTGAAAGGACTGGCTAAACAAGATGTTCATAGCTTTTGGTGAAAGGACTGGAAAAAAGAAGACTGTCATATTTCTGTGCAAGATATAAGCATATAATCTGTTATTTGGCACTGTAAGATGATGTTGTCAGTGTCTTGTTATGCTTTCAAAATAAACAGACTTGAATCATGTGATGCCTTGTTTAACTGCTGTGTGTGTGAACAGAATCGAGAGACAAAATGATAAGAACGTAGGCAAACCAAAGCAAGCGCGTATTCAACACAACAAAACAAGACAAACGCAAATTTTCTGCCAACTGGCCTTTGTCAAGCGCGAATGCACGGTCACAAACAGACCACAAACAACACCAAACAACGGATAATAAAAAGAGGACTAAAAACTTCCCTGCTGCCTCGTCCAGTGGATAAAAAGGAACCAAATGGAATGCCCATGTGTTCATGAGCAGTAGTAAGAAGTGGGGAGAGGGGAGGCAACTATGATGTCAAAGGGGAAGTGAGATGAGTTCTGCGATTTGAGAAGTGGACATACCATATCAGTAACAAAATGATGTGTAGTAAGAAACGCTGGGGAGAGTCAGACAGCAGAAGGTCCTCAGAGGAGGAATCCCCATCAAACAAGTGTTTCGGCCCTTAACTCCTGACACTCAAAGGGGGCTGGTTCAAGTCCAGGTCATGACTCCCAGATGCCCTTCTGCTGTCATCATATTTTACTTTTTTTTTAAAATCAGGGCTTAAAACATTCCGTGTCTGGGCAGAATTCCGCGATTTCGGTTTGTCAAAAAAAAAGAAAAAAGAAAACCGAAAGGAGCAAGGCATCTGTGATTGGCTTGCAAGCGTTCATAGCAATGGCGCGCAAGTTATGGCCCCTGGACCTCCCTAGTTTCAGTGTTTTTTTCCTCCTCCTGTTTTAAGCCCTGTTAAATAGAAATTTGTCCTTCACCTGGAATGGAACCAGTGCATCCAAAGTAGTGTGGCGTTTCAAGGCAAAGTCACCCTTGCAACTGATGTCTTAACCACTTAGCTATCAGACACTAAAAACATATGCGAGAATTTTAAGCCTTTTGAAGTTCACTTTTGTTCCTCCTGGTCCAGATCCAGCCGGAGCTTTTTTCTGCTGCTTCTGTCATTTTTTTTAGGGCTCTGGTCCTCTCTCTCCCCGAAATCGAGAGCTGCTTCATGAGATCAAAGACTGATGTATCTATCAACCCCCTTGGCGAGGACTTCCGCTTGACAGCCAGGTGTCCTAAAGTTGCTGACTAGACTGGCCTACTTTTCAGTCTTGTGGATATGGGCTTCCTCCTCTACTTTTAAATGGTACTATTACCCACAATATTAGCTCGATTAGAATCACTTGTTTGGATGAATGGGAGTGGAGAACTGTGTCCTGTCTCGTGCCACTCTTGCTGATGATTTCTGGGTGTTGTGATTTTTTCCATTGTGGAAGAGCTAATGTGCGCTCCTAGTCATCTGTTTCACCCAGCAGACCTCTCTTCCATGCTCTGGGTGTCACATCTTTTTAGGCCACATTTTCTGCCTCCTTCCGTGTAGAAGGCTGTTGGAGCTTCTAGTGGCAAGTTTTTTCCTCTGGCAGAGCTGGTCGCAGTGCTAATCACTCATGCAATCTCTTAAGCACTTGATTGTGCCTCCATGTGTACCTTCCTTGGGTTAGTGCTACCTTCCATGAGCTCAGGACATGCTCCACTGTCTTGTTTGCCCTGGCAGAACGGGCAAGCAGGGTTATCAGATTTCCCCCATTGAGGTTAGCATTCGATGGCAGGAGGTCATATGCAGATCTGAGGATGAAACTGATTCAATGATTCATCCACAAGATGAGTGGGACTCGACTGTGAGGTTTTCTTGTAATATGCTCAAATCTGGGTAAGACCTGATTGTAACTGGAAATTTTGACGATCATATATGTGTGTGTGTGCATATATGTATGTATGTATATGTATATATATATATATATATGTGTGTGTGTATGTATGTATATATTAATATACAGGGGGGTGCAAAAGTAGGTATACAGTTATGAAAAAAGAAAACACGTACAATACTCATTGCATTTATTATACAAACAAATGAATATTGCATATACATGTAATAACAAGCACAGCCTTAATCCCTCAAACTGCTTGCCGTCGGTATTCACACACTCCCCTAATCGAGAGCGGAATTAAGCATTATAATAATGATGTGATACTTACTGTATACCTACTTTTGCACCCCCCCTGTATATGTATATATACATATATATATATATATATATATAAAATATATATATATATATATATATATGTATATATGAATATGTAAACTATCCTATTCTTGCCTCCCCATGGGGATGCCAGGGGCTCTTTCAGTATAAACAATAACCCCACCTTGTGGAAACTGCTCAAAATGACCTCTCTTCTGTCACTCTGTGTTTCTGCCTTCCTCCTTTGCTTTCTGTCATTTCTTCCAATCATTTTGTGCCTTGCTGATCCATTCACCTGTATGTGTTCGTTAAAGTCTTGCATACTCTCTCCTAGGATTGATAATTGGGTACTTGTATTTAAGTGCATTTTTGGCTCTAGAGAAATGACATGTGGAAGCAATTTTAGGTAATTTATGCCCGTTTTCATATCTGTTTTAGATTCTTTAGTTATATTTAAAATTGTATTCAGGTATGTTTTTTAAATTCCCTGTGTGATAAATTGGACAGAGTGGTCAACGCCAGGGGCATCCCCTTGGCTATGTGTGCGAATGCATTGACATGTACTTAATTTTCTTTTCTTTTCCCCTTTTGAATATATGTGTATGTTTTGTGTACTTAATTGTCTTTTCTTTTCCCCTTTTTGCATTAATGTGTATGTTTTGTGTACTTAACAACAAGACAAGACATGCGCAAATATATATAAATATATATATGACAGTCGCACTTGTTTTGGATTTCATATTTAGACAGAGATTGAAGCTTTTTATGAACTTAGAAACTGTAAACTTCCGTCACCCAACAAAATGTTATTTGGACTCTTTTAGACTTTATTCAAGAAGGGCTCATCGCATTTGAACAATCCCATATGCGCTCCACCCAGATCTACCAGCAATTATCTAGCTGACTTCCCGAGGCTACACAAAACTATGCGCTGGCAAGATGTTGAAATGGGAAGGTGAAGAATGGACCTATGAAACACTAAGCTGACACCACCAGAACAATGGAAACACTGACTAAGCTGACACCACCAGAACGATGGAAACACTAAGCTGACACCACCAGAACGATGGAAACACTGACTAAGCTGACACCACCAGAACGATGGAAACACTGACTAAGCTGACACCACCAGAACGATGGAAACACTGACTAAGCTGACACCACCAGAACGATGGAAACACTGACTAAGCTGACACCACCAGAATGATGGAAACACTGACTAAGCTGACACCACCAGAACGATGGAAACACTAAGCCGACACCACCAGAACGATGAAAACACTAAGCTGACACCACCAGAACAATGGAAACACTAAGCTGACACCACCAGAACGATGGAAACACTGACTAAGCTGACACCACCAGAACAATGGAAACACTAAGCTGACACCACCAGAACGATGGAAACACTGACTAAGCTGACACCACCAGAACAATGGAAACACTAAGCTGACACCACCAGAACGATGGAAACACTGACTAAGCTGACACCACCAGAACAATGGAAACACTAAACTGACACCGCCAGAACGAT
>CM060308.1:11425181-11427681 GCA_030674185.1 Monoplex corrugatus | reverse complement strand
ATTGTGATGTATGATATGCGAATAGTTCATAATTTGTGAGGAATTTTGATTGTCAAGGTATTAATGCTGTAATACTGAAGTTGTAATGTTTTTCCTGTATATGGATTAGAATTTTTCTGTTTTTATCTTCATTCAAAACATTGATTATAATTTTATGTACAACTATTGCATGCATAAAACACACACACACGCATGCAAACATAGCACACGCCACACACACACACACACACACACTCTCTCTCTCTCTCTCACACACACACACACATTCTTACAAACACACGCGCACAGCAACGCACACGCACGCACACACACATGTACACACACACGTACGCAAGCACACACACGCAGCAATATATAAACACAGTATGCCTCTTTATTCATATGAAAAATCTGTTAATCTTTCTTCATTACATAAGTCAGTGTTTAAATTTTAATATTCTGTGGTTTCTTATGTGTCTTCTTACTTGTATAGCTTTAATGTTTGTTGTTATCTTATTGTGTATGTAATTGTGAACATTTTTTATCACCTTTTGCCTTTCTTGCGAAATGTAAAGCGCTGGTGAGCATGTTTTTATATGGAATATGCGCTATACAAATAAACATTATTATTATTATAAGACAGAAAGACAGAAAGACAGACAGAAAGGAAAAAGAAGAAAGAAGAAGGAAAGGAAAAAGAATGGAAGGAAGACAGAAGACAGAAGACAGAAGACAGAAAGACAGACAGAAAGACAGAAAGACAGACAGAAAAGAAGAAAGACAGACGAAGAAGAAAGAAAGAAAGAAAGAAAGAAGAAAGAATAGAAAGAAGAAAAAAAAAAACAGAAAGAAAAAGGAAGGGCAGAAAGAAAGAAAAAAAAAAAGAAAAAAAGAAAGAAAGAAAACAGAAGAAAGAAACAAACACAGACGGAAATAGAAACCGAAAAACAGGAAGAAAATCAGAAACAGACAGAAACAGGTGGAGGAGCAGCAGACTGTTATGGCAGCACCGATAGCTGAAGGGGCCGGGGTTTGTGACATCGATACCAACACCTGGCTTACCGCTGTCGTCTGCCCATTGCCTCACACACCCACACACACACACACACACACACACACCACACACAACACACACACACACACACACACACACACACACACACACACACACACACACACACACACACACACACACACACACACACACACACACACACACACGCACACAAGAGTCCCTTCTCGCCAGGCAGTCCTCCAAGTCTATGGAACACCAACATCGTCAGAGTTAAATAAATGGACAATATTCTGACGTTGCCGTTTCACAAGCCTAAACTTGTCCATTTTTACGTTTCTTCTTATACGTAAGGCGTTCAGTCGTTCTGCTCCAACATTCTGAAAGTCATTGCTCTTCAATTTAAGGCATGCTTCCACTTGCATGTCTGCACTAAAAGACTCAACTCTTTAAAAGACAGTTGTTAAACTCTACGTAAAAAAAAGTTAACAAGAAACACCACGAGGGTGCTGATGGGACCCGCAGCATAAATGCCTCACCACTCTCCTGACAATCACTGAAGACATGCTCAAAAATTGAAGCCATGCTCGTAGGGGCTAACAAGAAACAGCACGAGGATGCTGATGGGACCCGCAGCATAAATGCCTCACCACTCTCCAGACAATCACTGAAGCCATGCTCAAAAACTAAGCCATGCTCGTAAGCATAAAAAAGAACAACAACAACAACAACAACAAAAATTGCCTCTATCACACTGAATACTATCCAGCTAGGTGACAATATCATCCTTCTCTCTGATTTTGTCAAGAACCTGGGTGTGACCTTGGGCAACACTCTTTCTATGCAGAAGTTTCTGACCCAGACCTGCCAATCATGCTACTATCAGATTCAGCGCATTGGTTACATTCAAAGATTTCTTTCATCTGAGGCTGTATCTAAGCTTGTGACATCTCTCATTTTGTCTCGTCTTGATTCCTGTAACGCTCTCTTTTCTGGGCTACCAGCTTCTTCTTTCCTGTGTCTGCCATGCATACAAAACTTAGCTGCTCGTCTTGTCCTCAGAAAGAACAAGTGTAGTCATATCGGTCATCTAATTCTCTTGCTGCACTGGTTGCCTATTTTGAACAGAATTGAATATAAGCTGGATGGCTTGTGTTACAAATCTATTCACCAGTCTACCCATCATACCTTAGTGACAACATTACTATTTATACACCAACTGGCACCTTGCACTCAGTTCCAGACACTCTTTCCATTCAGGTCCCTAGATATAAACTATCAACTGTCGGTCAGCGTTCTTTTGCTGTTTCGGAACCATCTGCTTGGAATAAATTTCTATTCTTCCTTTGTCTATCACTTACACTTTCTGCGTTTAAATCTACATAAAACAAAAACAAAACAAAAATCTTTTCCCGACAGTGAATTCTACAATTGCCTCTTTCCGTCAGTTTGTGTGGGGTTCTGTTTTCTCCGCGTGTCATGGTGTGGTCTGCATTGATCGCATGCTTA
>CM060308.1:11412681-11415181 GCA_030674185.1 Monoplex corrugatus | reverse complement strand
AGAGAAAGAGAGAGACAGAGAGGTTTCAGACTTTAAACTTCATACTTCAGGCACTTTACATATTTTATTCAAAAAAGACCATCCGCTCTAACTGAAGTGCTGTTTAACATGAGTTACAAAAGAAATAATCAACGACACCAGAGAACAAGATTAACAACTTGCAATAAACTGCGTATTAGAACATTGCAATTTCCCTTATTTCAAACGCTTTTAAGCAGAAAAAAAAATCGATATTCTTAAAAAAAATTACAGCGAGTTCAATAATAATCACATTTTGATTTAAACATACTGGATTTCTGTAGTATTTTTGTGGGATAAACCTTGATGGAAGATCATCAGAAACTGGGCAACAAATGGACGAGAGAGAGAGAGAGAGAGAGAGAGAGAGGGAGAGAGAGAGAGAGAGAGAGAGAGAGAGAGACAGACAGACAGACAGACAGACAGACAGACAGAGAGAGACAGAGAGAGACAGAGACAGAGAGAGACAGAGACAGAGACACAGACACAGACGGAGAGAGAGAGAGAGAGAGAGAGAGAGAGAGAGAGAGAGAGAGAGAGAGACATAGATTGATAGATAGATAGATAGATAGATAGATAGACAGACAGGCAGATAGATAGATAGATAGATAGAGCGGAGAGAGAGAGAGAGAGAGAGAGAGAGAGAGAGAGAGAGAGAGAGAGAGAGAGAGAGAGACAGAGAGAAAGAGAGACAGAGACAGAGACATAAAGAGGCAGATAGATAGATAGATAGAGAAAGAGAGAGAGCGTGTGTGTGTGTGTGTGTGCGCGCGCGCACGCGTGTGTGTGTGAGAGTATGGTGAACCTTTAGTTCCCAAAGTGCATAAATGTACGATAAGTATGACCAGCTTGTGTTGTTACAGTCGGGCGTAACCCAAACATCAAACAGTGCTCAACTAACATAAACCAAAAACCATTCAGAAGTGTGTGTAATCTCGCCTCAAGCGCCACAAAGCGCACCATAAGACCGAACATTGTGTGTGTGAAACTTCAGAGCCGAAGTACAGTGTACCATAAGCGTCAAAAGTGTGTAGGTGTAAAGCTACAGTGAGCTTCAAGCTTCCGCAGTGCTCAAGGAGTACCAGTGTTGTGTGCGTGTGTATCGAAGTCTTCCAGCGTCAAAAATGCCGAAAGGAGGAGGATTTCCCGTGGCCAATAAAATCCTGAAACGCCATGACCAGGATCGGGCCTTCAAGTTGCACAGACAGAGGGTGAGATTGTCTGTCTGTATGTCTGTTCGTCTATCTGTTCTGTCTGTCTGTCTGCCTGTAAGTCTGCCTTTTTTTCTCTCTGCTGTCTGTCTGTCATTCTTGTGTTGTTTTGTAAAATTGTCAGCTTTAACCTTTTGGCTCCCACACCCTATCCACCAACTGCAAAAATCTTAACCCTTTCACTTCCTCACCCTATCCATCAACTTCCTGCAGGAAGCTGGTGGATAAGGTGAGAGAATCAAAGGGTTAAGTTTTTGCTTTGCTAGCATGTTTGGCAATGCAGGATGCCAGTGGACAGGAAGTGGGAGTCAAAGGGTTAAAGTTTTTTTTAATGTTTGTGTCATTTGAGACCAAAGTTTTTGTGTAAGTCTTTGGCTTAAAACTCTTTATTGTTTGTTTCGTACCGGATCGAAGTGGATAATAATACTGACTGCGTTGGTCTTATTGGTCTCCAGTGTGGATCCTGTGTTATTATTTTCATTAATGCCCAATCTTTCTGAGTCAGTTCTTTATCTAATGGATATATATTTTGCCTGCCTGTCTGTCTGCCTACTTGTCTGTGTGTTTGCCTGTCTGTCTGTCTGCCTGTCTGCCTGTCTGCCTACTTGTCTGGGTGTTTGCCTGTCTGCCTGTCTGCCATGCAGATTTAAAGCTTGTGCCATGATCACCATACACATGACACTTGTAATGTTGGTGCATATGCAATTCATTCTGAGTGCGGAGACGTCATCTTGAGAAACTGAAACTGAAATCTGAAACTGTTCTGTCTCTCACTTTTTGTCTGACTGTTTGACCGTCTGATTGACTGTCTGTCCGTCTGTGCTTCTTGCTGTGTCTGTCTGTTTTCTATCTACTTGCCTGTCTATATGTCCGTCTGTCTGCTTCTCTGTCAGTGTGTTTCTCTGCTTTACCTTTATGTTTGTCAGTCTGTCCACTTGCCTGTCTGTCTGTTCGTCTGTCTGCTTCTCTTCTGTGTGTCTCTCTGTTTGCTTTATGTTTGTTCAGTCTGTCCACTTGCCTGTCTGTCTGTTCGTCTGTCTGCTTCTCTGTCTGTGTGTCTCCCTGCTTACCTTTATGTTTGTCAGTCTGTCTACTTGCCTGTCTGTCTGTTCGTCTGTCTGCTTCTCTGTCTGTGTGTCTCTCTGTTTGCCTTTATGTTTGTCAGTCTGTCCACTTGCCTGTCTGTTTGTTCTCTGTCTGCTTCTTCTGTCTGCATTGTGTCTTCTTGTTTGCCTTTATGTCTATCAGTCTGTCATTTGCCTGTCTGTCTG
>CM060308.1:11402681-11405181 GCA_030674185.1 Monoplex corrugatus | reverse complement strand
CTGCCTCCATCAAGACTGTCTCATTTGTTTTCTTTGCTGTCCATGGAATTCTCAACATTCTTCTTAGAAACCACATCTCGGCTGCCTCAATTTTATTCTGACTTAGTGTATATAATTCTGTCAGTGGATGTCTGCTTGTTCTGGTCACACAATAGTAAGGTGTGTGTTAACCCTTTCACTCTCACACCTTGCCCACCAGCTTCCTGAATTGCCAACAATGCCAGCAAAGCATGAAGCTGGTGGCTAGGGTGAGGGAGTCAGAGGGTTAAGTTTTTGCAGTTGGTGGATAGGGTGAGGGAGTCAGAGGGTTAAGTTTTTGCAGTTGGTGGATATGGTGCGGGAATCAAAGGGTTAAAAACATGTGCAGGTACGCACAACCACACTCACACATAGTTGGTGCACTAGATAATCGGTTATTGGCTAGCTGGGTTATTTCTCGTATTGGTTCGTTTGTTCGTTAGTGAGCGAGATAGTGATCAAGTGAGCGTGTGATTGAGTCAGTTATTGAGTAAGCTGGTGAGTTAGTGAGTGAGTGAGTGAGTGAGTGAGTGAGTGAGTGAGTGAGTGAGTGAGTGAGTGAGTGAGTCAATCAGTCAGATGTTGGTCGGTCACTTAGTCAGTCAGTCAGTCAGTCAGTTAATGAGCCTGTCAGTCAGTCAGTCAGTCAGTCAGTCAGTCAGTCAGTCAGTCAGATGTTGGTCATTTAGTTAATCAGCCAGTAGGTTAGTCTGTCAGGTAGATAGGTAGGTAGGTAGGTACATAGTCAGCCAACAGTCAGTCAGTTTGTGAGTTAGCTAGCTAGCTAATTAGTCAGTAAATCAGTCGATCAGTCAGTCAGTCAGTTAGTCAGTCAGCCAGTCTGTCAGCCAGCCAGTCAGTCATTCAGTCATTTAGTCAGCCAGTCAGTCAGTCAGTCAGTCAGTCAGTCAGCCATTTAGTTAGTTAGTTAGTCTGTCAGTTTGTTAATCAGAAGATCAGCCAATCAATGAGTTAGTCATTCATTTCGCCAGGCAGTCAGTCAGTTGGTAAGTCAGAAAGTTAGTTAGATTATTAGCTTATTATCCACCTGTTCACCTGTCGGCGACATCTTGACGGTAGCCGCTGATGCATGCCAGGTCAGCTGTCTCCATCCCCTTCTGTCTACGAAGATCTCCTGGCCGCTCTTCAGTCCTGTCCTCCAGCCTCTGCTGACGACCTCAATCGGACTATTAGTGATCTGCTGGACATGCACGCCCCCGCCACCAGACGTAGGGTATCCCAGAGACCACCATCGCCCTGGTTTTCTGCCGTTGGCCCTGATCTTCTTAAGGCCAAGCGTGAACGCCGTCGTGCTGAAAGACGGTGGCTGAAGAACAGCATTACTATCAATAAACAGATTTTTCAGGCTGCCAACAAAACTGTCAATGCTATAGTTGACTCTGCTAAGTCTGCCTTTTACAATGCGAAAATTATTGCATGCTCTACATCAAAACAGCTATATTCCGTTACTAATACCCTCCTTGGCAAATCAGATAAATCTCCTCTCCCATCATGCTTTCCCCCTGCCCGTCTAGCACAACATTTTTCAGATTTTTTCATTGATAAAATTAGGTCCATCCGTTCCAGTCTTGACTCCCAGCCCATCTCTCAACCTCCTATTCCCGACCCTCTGTTTCAAGGCACACCACTTATTTCTTTTCAGTCTGCTTCTGAAACTACTATCCGCAATGTAATCCGCCATTCTGACATCAAGACCTGTGAGCTTGATCCTCTTCCAGCATCTATCTTAACACACTGCCTAGATACTTTGCTCCCTCACTTCACAACTGTCATCAACAATTCCCTGTCATCTGGTATCTTTCCCACTTCCTTCAAATCTGCCCTGGTCAGACCTCTTTTAAAGAAACCTAGTCTTGACCCCAATAACCTCAAAAACTATCGACCTGTTTCCAACCTACCTTTCTTATCCAAAGTCCTTGAAAAAATTGTTCTCGCACAGATCTCTGATCATATCACCGCCAACAACCTCTCTTACCCTTATCAGTCGGCTTATCGCACTGGACACAGCCCTGAAACTGCTCTTGTAAAAATTGCAAATGATATTCTGACTGCTCTTGATCAAAATCAAATCTCTCTTCTATCTCTCCTTGATCTCTCGGCTGCATTCGACACCATCGACCATTCTATCATGCTCACACGTCTCCATAAAGTGTTCGGTATCTCTGACATCGCTCTGTCTTGGTTCCAGTCCTACCTCTCCAATCGCACTCAAACAGTCTCTGTCTGTTGTTCATCCTCTGCACCCGCTACCCTCCAGTTTGGTGTGCCCCAAGGCTCTGTTTTAGGTCCCATCCTATTTGTGCGGTACACACAACCCCTCTCTGAAATTATGCGACTTCACTCTATGTCCCATCATAGCTTTTCTGATGACAACCAACTCTATACTTCTGGTTCCCTCCCACAACTGCCCTCTATAATCAGACAAACCCAAGGCTGCATTTCTGATGTTCACTCCTGGATG
>CM060308.1:11370181-11397681 GCA_030674185.1 Monoplex corrugatus | reverse complement strand
CAAAGAAAAAGTAAAAATAGAGATTATTAGAATGGCCTGACCATTCTGTTTTGGGCTTATTGGTGACATATAAAGATGCTTGCTGTTAGAGTGTGTGCAGAGAACGGAGGGGAAAGGTAGTGACGATAAGAACATGAAGTCATCCTTCTCATCTGTACATTGGCTTGGTATTTTCTACACGCAAGCCATCATCAGCGTTATGAGTTTTTTGTTTGTTCGTTTTTGTTTCATTTTACTACATTCCATTCATAGGAGAAAGTAATAACAAGTTTCTATCCAAGAATTAATGAAATGATAATTGTCTCTTCGTGCATGGAAGCAATAACAATTCCCTCTGCACGCATGAAAGCAATAATTATTCTCTCTCTATTCCGAGAAACAATAATAAACCCCTATATGTGCATGGAGCCAACAATAATTCTCTCTCCTTGCATGAAAGCAATAGTAATTCTCTCCCCATGAAAGAGATTAATAATTCTTTTCTCCATGAATGCAAGCAATAATAATTCCCTCTCCATGCAAGAAAGCATTGATAATTCTCTCTCCATGAAAGCATTAATAATTATTTCTCCTTGCATGAAAGCAACAGTAATTCCTACCTGCTGAAAGCAAAATAATTCTCCATGCATGAAAGCAAAAAGTATTTCTCTCCTGTGAAAGAAAGGAATAATAATTCTTTTCTCCCATGAAAGAAGGCAATAATAATTCCCTCGGTTCACATTCATAATTATTGCTTATAACCCAGCCGACTACTAGACCCATATCAGGCCTAACACCACGTCAAAAACGACAACCAATAATTCCCTCTCCCTGCATGAAAGCAATACTAATTCTGTGCCCATGCAAGGGTAGGAGAGAGCTCAGCTAACAGAGGCCAGCATGGAATACCATCACGTTCTTCGACATGTGAATTTCTGCATGTATTTACTGTTATTTGTTATTTTCGTCTGTTACCTGTTTATTTATCTACGTACTCCTTTATTTTGTATTTATTTATTCACCTGCTTACTCCTTATTCACTTACTCACTCACTCCCTTGCTTGCTTGCTTACTTGCTTGCTTACTTGCTTGGTTTTTTACCTACCTACCTACTTACTTACTTACTTACTTACTTACTTACTCACTTACTTACTTACTTATCTATCGATGATTAAGAAAATATTGGCTTCACCTAGCTGATAGACGGCTGAGCATTTGGGTATTGACTAGGGGGTGGGGGTGGGGGTCTGTCATGTGAGACGAGTTTATATAGAATAGCTAGTTGTGTTGTGATTCAGATCTATAATTATCTAATAACTTACTTTATATATATGTGTTCCTTTTTGAAGGTAAGATACACATGTCATTTACATGTAACCAAGATTATTCCAGTGGTAGGCTGATAAAATACCAGTATAAATTATAGACTAGGTAAAACATAGTCTAGGTAGGGCCTCAGGACCTGGCCAGCTCATGGTTTATGTGCAGGCTTAAGGCTTTTGCCATGATCACCATACACATGGCACCTGTGACGTTAGTGCATTTGGAATTCGTTCCGAGCGCGAGAGATAGCATCTTGAGAAACTGAAACTGAAACTGAAACTGTTTCTTCAGTCAATCCCAGTGTGCCACATGACAAGTGACTTGTGTGCAGCCTGATTTAACTCTTTAACTCCTGCACCCTGTCCACCAGCATCCTGCATTGTCAACCATGCTAACAAAGCAAAAAACTTAACCGTTTGATTTCCTCATCCTATCAACCAGCTTCCTGAAAAACTTAACCCTTTGATTCTCTAACCCTATCCGTTAGCTTCCTGTCCTGCACGAAGCTGGCGGATAGGGTGAGGGAGTCAAAGGGTTAAGTTTTTGCAGTTGTTGGTTAGGGTGCAAGAGTCAAAGGGTTAATACGTGATATGTCAACCCATTTGTCGGTGTCAGCTTAGTGCTTGATGTTCGTCTATACAGCGATGAGTCAGTGCCAGTTAGTACCAGGAACACGACCAGCAGGTGTGCAGGTGTGCCAAGGCTCAAGGAGGTGTTGCTGTTCTTTGTGTACAGTGTGGGTGTACACCTCACATTAAGCTATATGTTTCACGCGGACCGATCTGTCCTTTTGACAGACTCAAGATCTGATATCTTGAGTTCAATCCCAGCCCACAACATTAAAAACTGACCTGTTTGCTGCTCAAATTAATGTTTCCATCATTCTGGTGGTGTCAGCTTAGTGTTTGATAGGTCCACAGGCCTGTTGCTGCCCATCTAATGTTTCGTCATTCTGGTGTGTCAGATTAGTGTTTGATAGGTCCACTGGCCTGTTGGCTGTCCATCTTACTGTTTCCATCATTCTGGTGGTGTCAGCTTAGTGTTTGATAGGTCCACTGGCCTGTTCGCTGCTCAAATTAATGTTTCCATCATTCTGGTGGTGTCAGCTTAGTGTTTGATGGGTCCACAGGCCTGTTGGCTGCCCATCTTAATGTTTTCGTCATTCTGGTGGTGTCAGATTAGTGTTTGATAGGTCCACTGGCCTGTTGGCTGCCCATCTGAATGTTTCCATCATCCTGGTGGTGTCAGCTTAGTGTTTGATAGGTCCACTGGCCTGTTGGCTGCCCATCTTAATATTTCCATCATTCTGGTGGTGTCAGCTTAGTGTTTGATAGGTCCACTGGCCTGTTCGCTGCCCATCTTAATGTTTCCATCATTCTGGTGGTGTCAGCTTAGTGTTTCATAGGTCCACTGGCCTGTTCGCTGCCATCTTAATGTTTCCATCATTCTGGTGGTGTCAGCTTAGTGTTTCATAAGTCCACTGGCCTGTTGGCTGCTCAACTTAATGTTTCCATCATTCTGGTGGTGTCAGCTTTGTGATTCATAGGTCCACTGGCTTGTTCGCTGCTCATCTTAATATTTCCATCATTCTGGTGGTGTCAGCTTAGTGTTTGATAGGTCCACTGGCCTGTTGGCTGCCCATCTTAATGTTTCCATCATTCTGGTGGTGTTAGCTTACTGTTTCATAAGTCCACTGGCCTGTTGGCTGCCCATCTTAATATTTTCATCATTCTGGTTGTGTCAGCTTACTGTTTGATGTTCGTCTATACAGCAATGAGTCAGTGCCAGTTAGTACCACTACCAGGAACACAACCAACAGGTACTAGGTCTGCAGGTGTGCCAAGGCTCAAGGAGGTGTTGCTGTCCTTTGTGTAGAGCGTTGGCACTTGTTTTGGATACTGATATAGAGACATACCATTAAAATGTCATGATTAAATAACGATTGCTATTTCAACACTTGAGTTCAGTTTTGCAGTAGTCAAGGGGGTTAACGTCAGGCTTCCAATTGGAAGGTCCTGGGTTTGAGGCATCGAGCACCTTTATCTGGTGAAGATACATTTTCTATCTAGTCATCATCATCATCATCAGGTGCCCTGCCGCATGGCGTTGTCGACCATGGACTTCCAACCATCTCTATCTCTCGTTGCCCCCAGCATCTCCCCCACCCTCCTCATCCCCAGCCACTCTGCAAGTCCGTCCAGCATTCTCTCCCTGGGTCTACCTGGTGCTCTCTTTCCCTCCAGCTTTCCCGTTGTGACCAGGTGCTCCAAATCCCCCTTCCTCATAAAATGGCCTATAAATGTTGCTTGTCTTTTCCTAATCTTCCTTATGAGTGATCTATTTGTGTCTGCCTCCATCAAGACTGTCTCGTTTGTTTTCTTTGCTGTCCATGGAACTCTCAACATTCTTCTGAGAAACCACATCTCGGCTGCCTCAATCTTGTTCTGGCTTTGCTTGCTGATTGTCCACACCTCTATCTAGTAGAGAGAAAAAAAAAGTTAAAGAAAAAGAAAAATTCACGTTAAAGATAATTGTGTAAGTCATATCAGTGTTTAGTGACTTATGGAAACAGTAAAACACCCAGCATGCACACCCACCAAAGATACAGACTGTACAACAACATAGTGGAGTGTGGTCAGCTCACCTAACAGATACAGACTGTACAACAACATAGCGGAGTGTGGTCAGCTCTCCTAACAGATACAGACTGTACAACAACATAGTGGAGTGTGGTCAGCTCACCTAACAGATACAGACTGTACAACAACATAGTGGAGTGTGGTCAGCTCACCTAACAGATACAGACTGTACAACAACATAGTGGAGTGTGGTCAGCTCACCTAACAGATACAGACTGTACAACAACATAGTGGAGTGTGGTCAGCTCCCTAACAGATACAGACTGTACAACAACATAGTGCAGTGTGGACAGCTCACCTAACAGATACAGACTGTACAACAACATAGTGGAGTGTGGTCAGTTCACCTAACAGATACAGACTGTACAACAACATAGTGCAGTGTGGTCAGCTCTCCTAACAGATACAGACTGTACACAACATAGCGGAGTGTGGTCAGCTCTCCTAACAGATACAGACTGTACAACAACATAGTGCAGTGTGGACAGCTCCCTAACAGATACAGACTGTACAACAACATAGTGCAGTGTGGTCAGCTCACCTAACAGATACAGACTGTACAACAACATAGTGCAGTGTGGTCAGCTCACCTAACACATACAGACTGTACAACAACATAGTGCAGTGTGGTCAGCTCACCTAACAGATACAGACTGTACAACAACATAGTGCAGTGTGGTCAGCTCTCCTAACACATACAGACTGTACAACAACATAGTGGAGTGTGGTCAGCTCACCTAACAGATACAGACTGTACAACAACATAGTGCAGTGTGGTCATCTCACCTAACATACAGACTGTACAACAACATAGTGGAGTGTGGTCAGCTGACCTAACAGATACAGACTGTAAAACAACATAGTGCAGTGTGGTCAGCTCACCTAACAGATACAGATGTACACAACATAGTGGAGTGGTCAGTCACCTAACATACAGACTGTACACAAATAGTGGTGTGGTCAGCTGACCTAACAGATACAGACTGTAAAACAACATAGTGCAGTGTGGTCAGCTCACCTAACAGATACAGACTGTAAAACAACATAGTGCAGTGTGGTCAGCTCACCTAACAGATACAGACTGTAAAACAACATAGTGCAGTGTGGTCAGTCACCTAACACATACAGACTGTACAACAACATAGTGCAGTGTGGTCAGCTCACCTAACACATACAGACTGTACAACAACATAGTGCAGTGTGGTCAGCTCACCTACACAACAGATACAGACTGTACAACAACATAGTGCAGTGTGGTCAGCTCACCTAACAGATACAGACTGTACAACAACATAGTGCAGTGTGGTCAGCTCACCTAACAGATACAGACTGTACAACAACATAGTGCAGTGTGGTCATCTCTCCTAACAGATACAGACTGTACAACAACATAGTGCAGTGTGGTCAGCTCTCCTAACAGCTTGAGTTCTCCGTGCTCCACTAAAAATTTTTTTATTAAAACTAACGCACAGTGAGTTTGAAAAATAACTTTACGCAAGAACGATTTCTGATAATACAAAAATGGAATCGCACATACATTCTTTCTTTACATTTGTCCAGAATGAATCATTGCCAGCCCTACCCTCACCCCCCATGAAGCAAAGACCCCGGCATATTATTACACGTAAATCCACCCCACAGATTTCCGTACTAAAGCTTGATGGCAATGAAATGCATGATCATAATAGCACCATTCTACAGGGAGGAACAGAGTGCATAGCGATTGACAGAATCGATTGCTTGATAGGAATATCAAAGAAGAATAACATGTGATTGGGAGAGGGGGGGGGGAGGGGAAGGGGGGTCAAGGAAGGGGGTGGGGGCAGGGGGCAGGGGGGCAGGAGACTTGTGTGGAGGAAGAGGGAGGGAGGATGAAGGAAAGAAGGGGGTGGGGGGAGAGAGGGATGAAGGCAATCCGTTTATTAAATTATGTCTTTGCGTGTATGTGTGTGTGTGTGTGTGTGTGTATATGTATGTGTGTGTTTGTGTGTGTGTGTTTGTCTGTGTGTGTGTCTGTGTGTTTGTGTGTGTGTTTGTGTGTGCGTGTGTGTGTTTGTGTTTGTGTGTGTGTGTGTGTGCGTGTGTGTGTGGGTGTTGTGTGTGTGTATGTGTTTCTGTGTGTGTGTGTGTGTGTGTGTGTGTGTCTGTGTGTGTGTATTGTGTGTGTATGTGCGCGCGCGCGCGCGCGTGTGTGTGTGTGTGTAAACGTTTGTATGGGTGTGTATATATGTATGTATGTAAGCGTGTCTATCTGCCTGTATGTCTGTGTGTATGTGTGTGTGTGTTTGTGTGTGTGTGTGTGTGTTGTGTTTGTAAGTGTGCATGTGTGCGTATGTGTGTGATGTGTGGTGTGTGTGTGTGTGTGTGTGTGTGTGTGTGTGTGCGTGTGTGTGAGGGTGTGTATGTGTGAGTGTGTGTGTGTGTGTGTGTGTGTGTGTGTGTGTGTGTGTGTGTGTGTGTGTGTGTGTGTGTTTGCGTTTATAAACATGAGTGCAGAAAGAGATACATGTACAGTCAGACAGAGAGATAGAGGCAGACAGGCAGACACAGAGAGAGATAATGAGAAAGAAATAAAGAGAAAGAGAGGAATATTGGAAGAATGGAGAGAGAAAGAGAAAGAGTAAGAGTAAGAGAGAGAGAGAGAGAGAGAGAGAGAGAGAGAGAGAGAAAGAGAGAGGAATGAGAGAGAAAGAGAGAGAGCGAGAGTGAGATATATATATAGAGAGAGACCGAGAGAGAAAGAGAGAGAGAGAGACAGAGAAAGAGAGAGAGAGAGAATGAGAGAGAGAGAGAGCGAGAGAGAGAGAGAGTGGAGAGAGAGAGAGAGAGATGGACAAAAAAATTTTGGGGATATTTAAAAATTTTTTAAAAAGGGGACCCCCCCCCTTTTTTTTTTGGGGTAAAAAGGGTTTTTGGTGAATTAGTGTGTTTTGTTGTTTTTTGGGGGCCCTTTTTGGGGGTTTCCAATTTGGTGGTAAAAAAAATGTTTCGTTTTTTTTGTGATGTTGGGGTTCGTTGTTGGTTGTTTTTTGTTTGTTTTTTTGATGTGGCGGGGGGGGTGTGGGGGGGTTTTGTTTTTTTGGGTGTAGGGTGTGTTTTTTTTGGGTTTTTTGTTTTTTTTGTTTGTGTTTGGGTGTGTGTGTGTGTGTTGTGTGTGTGTTTTGTGTGTTTTTGGGGGGTTTGGTTTTTGGGGGGGCTTGTTTGTTTGTTTGTGTGTGTGTGTGTGGGGGGGTTTTGTTGTTTTTTTGTTTGTTTGTTTTTTTTTTTTGGGTGGTGGGGTGTTTTTTTTTTTTTGGTTTAAAATTGAGTGAGGGGGGGGGGGGTTTTTGGGGTTTTTGGGGGGGGGGAAAGGGGGGGGGGGAATAGAGAGAAAAGGAAAAGGGGTTTTGGGGGGATGGGGGGGGGGGGGGTTTTTTTGGGGGGGGGGGTGGGGGGGGGGGGAAAAAAAATTTTTTTGGGGGGGGTTTTTGGTTTTTGGGGGGGGGGTTTTTTGGGGGTTTTTTTTTGGGGGGGGGGGTTTTTTGGGGGGGGGGAAAAGGGTGTGGGTGGGGGGGTTTGGTGGGGGGGGGGGGAAAAAAAAAAAAAAAAAAAAGGGTGGGGGGTGGGGGGGGGGGGGGGGGGGGGGGGGGGGGGGGGGGGAGGGGGGGGCCGGGAAAAATGGAAAAAGAGAAAAGGGAAAAAACGGGTTTACAAAAAATTTTTTTTTGGGGGGGAAGGGGAAAGAAGGAAAGGAAAATTTGGAAAGAAGAAAAGAGGAAGACAAAAAAAACAGACAGAAAAAAAAAAGAAAAAAAAAGAAAATTCAACGTAAAGAGGAAAGGGGAGAAAAAGATTTACGGAAAAACGCCAAAAAAGGGGAAAGAAAAAAAGGGGGAAAAAAACCCCTTTTTTGGGGGGGGGGGTTTTTTTTTTTTAACGGAAAAATTTTTTTAAAAAAGGGGGGGGGAAAAAAGGGAAGGGGGGGGCCAAAGGAAAAACCCCAACTGTGGGGGGGGAAAAAGGGGGGTTTTTTTTTCCCAAGGCACGGGGCCCAAAAGGAGGCCCAAGGAGGGGGGGGAAAAGGGGGCCCCACACGGACGCCCAACGGCGGGCCCAAGGCACGTTGAAAGGGGGGGCCCCAAGGGACGGCCCCAAAGTGCATTTTTTCCCCACACTTCAGTTTTTTCCCCCAATTGGTTTTTTTCCCCCGGACTTTTTTTAAACCCACAGGCCTTTTTTCCCCAACCATTTTTTTACCCCAGGAACTTTTTTTCCCCCCCAACTGAGTTTTTTAACCCGGGGGGGCCTTTTTTTAAATTTTTTTAAACTTTGTGACCCCCAAAACCCCAAAAAAAAGGGATTTTTTTCCCCACCGGCACGGCCCCAAAACCGTGGGGCCCACACGGCGGTTTTTTTTGTGAGGGGTTTTGAAGTTTTTTTGTTTGGTGGTGGTGTGGGTGTTTTTGCCAAAAAGGGACCACGAAAATTCGGGCAACGTCAAGGGAAAACCGGCGGCGAATTGAAGGGGTAAAGGAACGTTTCCCCCCCCCCCCAAAGGGAAAAGGGTTGGAGAAAAAACCGAGCCCCGAACAACGAACGGAAACGAACGCAAGAAAAAACAAAAAACCCCAAGGGCAGGTGGGAAAAGGAGGATGCACCCGGACAAAAACCGGGGAAGGCCCGACGGGGAAAAACCCAGGGAAGGGGGAAGGGGGCCCCAACAACCCCCCCCAGAACAAAATCTGAAGAGGAGGGGAAAAAGGGGGGAAAAAGAGCGACCCCAAAAACCCCCCACCCCATTAGCAGGGAACCCCCCAAAACCAACACTCTCCCCCCTTTCCGGACCGGCCACCATTCAAAAAACCCCCCAAAAAAACAACCTCCCATCACAGGCCCGGACTTAATCAAGGAAACTTTCCAACAAAAAAACAAAAAACAAAAAAAACAATCATAACAAACAACAAACAAAAAAACCCCCCCCCCCAAAAACCAAAAAAGAAAACAACCCCCCCTTTACTAGAAAAAAACCCGTTTTTTCCCGCACCTACCCCCATCCCTGGGGGTTGGGTCTGGATTCCTCGTTTATTCTTTTGCTAAGCCCCCCTTCATTGTCTTACCACTCCCAATTTGCCCAAATTTTTTTCCCCCAAATTTTTGTCTTTTTTCCTCCATTTTCCCCTTGTCCGGGCCCTTTTCCCTTTCCTTTTTTTTGGGTTAAATTTTTGGGTGTTTTTTTTTGTAAATGTCGTTTTTCTGCTTAAGGTCTGTTTTTTTTTTGGTTTTGGTTCCCCCTTTTTTGCCCTTGGTGTTTTTGTTTTTGGTTGTTTTTGGGGGGTGGGCCTATTGTTTTTTTTTTAAAGTTTTTTGGTTAATTGAATTTTTGTTTGTGTGTTTTTTTTGGGGTTTTTGGGTTTTGGTTGGAAAATTTTTGGGTTCCCCTTAAGGAGTGTTGTGTTTTGGAATTTTTTGGTGGGTTTTTTTTTTATAAATTTTATTCTTTTTCGGGTTAAAAATTTTTTTTTTTTTTGAAAGAAACCCCCATAATAGGTTTTTTTAAAATTTTTTGTTTTTGTTGAAAAAAGGGGGTTTTTTTCCCCTGACCCAAAAATTTTGGAAAAGTTTTTTCGGGGAAAACGAAATGAAAAATCTATGGGGGGGGGGAAAAAAAAAAAAAGGATTTTTTTTGCCGTTTTTTCCATAACGGGAAAAGAGGGGGAATCTTCTTTATCTTTTAAAATTTTTGGGGAAAAAATTGGGAAAGGGTATGAGGGCTTGGCCTTTTTGTTTTGTTTTTCGGGTTTTTTCCCCCTTTGCCCCTTTTCCCCCCCTTTTTTTTAACCCTTTTTTTCCCCCCTTTTTTTCCTTTTTCCTGCTGCTTTTTCCAATCTTTTTTCCTTTTTTTCCCCCCCCCCTTTGCCCCTTTTTTTTCCCTTCCTTTTTCCTTCTCTTTTTTTCCCACTTTTTTTTTCCCCTTTTTTTTTCCCCCCTTCGTTTTTTCCCTTTTCCCTTTTGTTTTTTCCCCTTGAACGTTTTTTTGGGGGTTTTTTCCCTTTTGTTTTTCCCTGTTCATTTTTCCCAAACAGTCAAATTTTCAAAAGCCAGTTTTCCCAAAAGGGTTTCCAAAAATTCTTTTTTTAAATTGGGGAAAATTTTTCCCAACCTGGGGGGGCCCCCTTTTTTTCCAACTTTTCAGTTTCTTTGGCAGTTTTTTTCATGGGGGGGGGGGTACGGGGAAAAGGGGGTTTTTAGGGAAAGGTTTTTTGGGGGGGGGGGGTTTTTTTTCCCCCCAGTTTTCAAAAAATGGAAAAATTTTCCCTTTTCGTTTTTTCCAACTGGGTTTTTCATTGTCGGTTTTTTTTTCCCCCTTGTTTTTCGCCCTGTTTTTTCCCCCTTTTCCCCCCCTTTTTTCCCCCCCCTTTTTTTCCCTGTGGGGGGTTTTCACGGTGGGTTGTTTTTTGTGGGGTGTTTTTTTCGGTTTGATTTGTTTTCCTTTCGTTCCCCCCCCCACGAAGCCCCACCCCCCAAAAAATTTTCCCCACACCCCCCCCAAACCCCCACCCCCCCAAAACCACCCCACAAAAAAAATTTCCCCTTTTTAAAACCCCCCTTTCCTTTGCCCCCCCTTAAAACCAAAAAAAACCCCCCCCAAAACAAAAAAACCCCCCCCAAAAAACCAAAAACCCAAAAAAAAACCCCCACCCCCCCAAAAAAACCAAAAAACCCCAAAAAAAAACCCAAAACCACCCCCCAAAAACCCCAAAACCCCAACCCCAAACACGCCCAAAAAAAAAAAATACCCCCCCCCAAAACCCACACCCCCAAAAACCCCAAAACAACCCCCACCCACCCCCCCCAAAAAAACCCCCAACCAAAAACCCACAAAACATTGATCCATATACGTTTTTAAATAAATCAAACAAAAATGGTTTTTTTTTTTTTAAATTAAAAAAAAACCGGTAAAACCACAGGGTTATGGGGGGTACAATCCAAAGGGGGAAAAAACCAAAAAACCCAAATTTACCACTTATCTTTGTTGTTGAAAAAACCATTAGGCCCCCGGCCCACCCTTTTGTAATCGGGTACCCCCGGAGGTGGGGCTTTTTAAAATTAAAAAAAAGGGAAAAAACAAAAAAAAAAAAAAAAAATAAAACCCTTTTAATACAGCCGGAGAAGCTAAATTTCCCAGGTTTTTTTTTTTCCAAAGGGAAACAAAAAACATACAAAAAAAATAAAAAAATTGAAAAACCGAAATTTTTTTTAAATTAAAGATTTTTTTTGCAATATTAAAAAAATTTTAAAAATTTTTTATTTTAAACAAATGTGCCGGGTTTTCCCCTTCCCAAATAAAAGGCCACCGTTACTGTTGCCTAAAAAAACCCCCCCCCCTTCCCCCGGAAAAATTGTAAAAAACCCGGCCCTCTGACCCTCTTCTTAACTTCCGGACAGGTAAAACATTTTTAAAAAGCTAAAAAACCCTCAATTGTACTTTTTCCCCGGCCCTAGACAAGTTTTGTCGTCTTCCAGATTTATGGTTTTAAAACAAGGGGGGCCCGTCACTTTAATGCTTTTGTTTAAATTAAGAAAAACCCGGGGTAATTTCCCGGGGAACCCCCTGCCGAGGGGGTTTTTAACCCGCTTAATTTTGGTTAAAAGGTAAACCCGAAAGGGCAAATCATTTTATTTTTTAAACCCCCTCTTTAAAAACAAAAATTTAAAATTTTAATGGGAAAAAAACCCCAACATTTTTTTTTTAATTTTTGAAAAAAAACCCAAAATCCAATCCATTAAATTTTAAAATTAAAAATCCCATCCCCTTTTTCCCAGATCTTCGGGCCTAAAGCTTTTTTAAAGCATCTAATTTTACCGGGGCCCTTTTAAAAACCCCCAACCAAAAGGGGAAAATTTTTCCCCGGAAAATTAAAAAGTTCTATTTCCTGAAAAAATTTTCAGCAGTGCTTTTTTTAAGCCCTTTTTCTTAGTTTTGGTTTTTGATCCCTTTTTTTAAACCTAAAATGGGGAAAGGTTTGATTCTTCTTCTCCGTCTTACCCTTTTGCGTGGCCCCCTTGTGGGGGCTTTTTTTTGTTCCCATTTTTTCCCCTTTTTCTTGTTTTGGGTAGGCTTCAACCTTTCTGCCCCCTTTCCATTTTTGGGGGTTTTTTTTCAATTTTTCCTCTCTGTCAAAAACCGTCCCCTTTGCCCCCCTGTTTTTCCCTTCTATCCCCCAAAAAAAGGTATGATGTTGTTTTTTTTGTTTAAAGTAAATAAAATTTTTTTTCTTTGAAACATTGTCAAAAAATTTTAAAAACAAATTTTGGGTAAAATTTTTTCCAATTTTCCCCCTCCCAAAATTAAATGCTTTTTGGGAAAAAAGTTTTTCATTTCTCCCTCTTTTTTTTAAAAAAAAAAAAAAAAAAAGGGGAAGGGCAATCCCAATTCCTATTTTAACAAAAAGGGAAAAGGAAACTTGGGGGGAATAAAAGGTTTAGGTTGATTTTTGTTTCCCTTTCTGTCGGCCCTGCTTCTATTTTAAAAATTTTCTTTTTTTTTGTTTCCCTTTTTGTTTTTTTTGGGGATTGTTCCTTTAATGGAGTTTTAATAGCCCAAAGGGAACCAATCGAAAAACCCCTTTTTTAACCACAATCAAAAAAAACCACACACAAAAATTTAAACGTAATTTCCCTCCCCTTTCCGGTATTTTACAACAACTCAAAAACCAAACCCAAAAAACCAACCAACAAAAAAACACCACAAAAAACAACAAAAAAAAACCCCAACAAAAAAATTTAACCCCAACACCAAAAGCCAAAACCCGCGGGGAAAAAAAAAAACCCCAAACCCTTTTTAAAAAGAAACACACACAAACAAAACAACAAACACTTTTTTAAAAAAAACACTTTGTAAATTAGTATTCCCTTTTAAATTTACAGGAAACCAAAAAGGTTTTTTTTTGTTTAATGAAACCTTTTGTGTTTAAGGTGTTTTTGATCTCTTTTTTGTTTTCGGCAAAACCCCCCCCTTTTTCCATTTTTTGCCCCCCCAACCCCCGGGCCTTTTTCCCTTAGTTTTTTCCCCCAATTTTTCCCTTTTTTCCCCCCCCTTATCCCATAAGAGTAATAAAGCCCAAAAAAAAAAAAAAAAATTGAAAAATTTCCCGGCTTTTTTAAAAACAAAAAACCCAAATTTCCCACTCTTCCTAAACCGGCGCGGAACATCAAAACAAAATCCCCCCTTTATTTTAAAAGGCCCCTTTTAAAATTTTTTTGGGAAAGAAGAAAAAAAAACAAAAAAAAAAAAAAAAAAAAAAGAAAGAAGAAAGAGAGAGAAAGGGGGGAAAAAAGGAAGAGAAAGAGACGGAAAGAAAGGAGAAGAGGGGGAAGAGAAAAGGAGAGAAGACAGAGAGGGGGGAAAAAAAAAAAGGGAAGAAAACGGACCGAAGGGGCCAAAAGGGAACCAAGAAAAAAAAGAACACCGAAAAACCCCAGCCTTCTTATGGTTTATTCCTTACTTTTTTTAAAAAAATTTTCAAAACAAAGTTAAAAAATTTTACTGGGCTTTTTCTCAAAATATCTTTTTTAAAAGCTAATTTAAACTAAATTTTCCCTGCCCAAACCCCAAAATTTTAAAACCTTTAAACTTTTTATTTCCTTCTAAAACTACCCAAATCAACCTTCAAATTATTTTTTCTTCCCGGATAAAAACTAATTTTTAAATATTTTTTTGAACAGTTAAAATGATAAAAAAATTTTTTTTTTTACGTTTCCCTTTTGTATTAATAGAGGGGGGTGTTTCATTTTTTTGCATAACTTTTTTCGTTTTTTTTTTTCCCCTTAAAGAATTTCCCCTCAATTTCCCAAAAAAATTTTTATTTTTTCCGGGAAAAGAAAAAAGTGGGCTGGTTTTTCAGAAGGGTTTGAGTACCCTTTTGGGTCTTTTTTTTTTTTTAAAATTTTTTGTGTTTTGTCTTTGTCTTTGTCTGTTTCTTTTTTTCGTCTTTCTTTTGTTCTTTTTTTTTTTGCTTTTTTTAAATGAGTGTATGAAATTGTATATTTATGTTTTTGTTTGTATGGTTTGAAAGTTTTTATTTTCTTTTTTTTTAAATTTTTTTGAGAGATTATGTATTAGTTTGTTGTTTTGTATGTTTTTTTCCCCTGTCTGTCCCTGTTTTTGTTGTTTTTTTTTTGTATGTATTATGAAAGTATTTAGTGGGGGGGGTTGCATGCAGGGATGGATGGTTGGGGTTTCGAGCATAGTATGCATGGTAAAGGGATGGTGGATGGATGGGAGTAGATTGTGTGTTATTTGTATGAGGGGGTATTTTTGTTTTTGTTTGTGTGGGGGCCCCGGCGGCTGCGGGGGGGGTTTGGTGTGTGGGGGTTTTGTGTGTGTTATGTGCTTTTGTACGGGGTATAAGCGGGGGTTTTGGGGGGGTTTTTTATGGTTTTTTTTAACACACCTATACTTATAATCATTTTAAACCATTCCCCCGGCCGTCAAAACAGAGAGAATGGACAAGTGTGAAATGGGGGTGAAAAAAGGAACGGACGGTATCGGGCCCGTTGTTTTCACCGTGTGAAGTTTAAGGCTAATCACGGAGTGTGGGAAAACTTGGTGGATTTGACATTAAAAATTTTAAACCCGTAAAAGGTTCTGATCAATGGTTTCCCCGTTTGATCCCTTATAACTTTGTCCGTTTTGTGTGTGTGTGTGTGTGTTGTGTGTGTGAGTGTGTGTGTGTGTGTGTGTGTGTGTGGTGTGTGTGGTTTTTGTGGGGTTTTGTTTGCCCCTGTCTACGTCCCTTTCTTGTATCTGTCTGTCCTCCCTTCACCCCTCTCTCTTGTCTCTGTCTGCCTGTCTGTTCTGTGTCTGTCTCTTTTCACCTCTCTGTCTCTCTGTCTCTGGTTGTGTCTCTCTCTCTGTTTTTCTTTTTCTTTCCTTCCCTTTTTTTTTTTTTCTACCTGGTGGTGTGTGTGTGTGTGTGTGTTGGGGTTTTTTTGGTGGTGTGGGGGTTTTGTGTGGTCTTTTTGTGTTGTTGTGTCGTGTGTCTGAGCGTTGTGTATCTATGTTGTGCATCTCTTCCCCTCTTTTGTCTGTCTGTCTGTCTGTCAGTCCCGCTGTATGTCCCTTTTGCGTCTGTCTCTCTTTGTCGTAGCTGTCTGTATTTCTGTCTGTCGTTTTCTTTCTGTGTGTGGTCGTCCCGTCTCTTTTCCTGTCTGTCTGTCTGTTGTTTGCGTCTTCCTGTCTTCCCGTCTGGGCTTTCTCTCTTTTTTCCTTCTCTTCTTCTGTCTGTCTGTTTCGTTCTCTGTCTGTCTGTCCTTTCTTTCCTCTCTCTTGTTCTGTCGTATATTGTCTGTCGTCTGTTCTCTTTTTTTCTCTTTCCCTTCGTCTTCTGTCTGTTGTCTGTCTGTCTGTCTCTCCTCTGTCTTCTGTTGTCTTTCTGTCTGTCTTTTTTCGTCTCTTTCTTCTCTTCTTCCTGTCCCCTTTTGCTGTCCCCTTTCTTCTTCCCTTTTTCTCTCTTCTTCTGTTTTCTTCTGTTGTATTCTGTCTATTGTTGTATGTTGTCGTCTTTTCTCTTGTAGTTTTTGTCTTTGTCTGTTGTCTTTTTAGCCTGTTTTGGTCCCCACTGACCTAATGCCACAGGCTTCTGATTGATGTTTTTCTGTTGATCTGTGTAAACTTTATTCTGTTGTGTGTGGTGTGTGTGGTTTGTGTGTGTGTGGGTGTGTGTGTGTGTCTTTTGTGTGTCTGTGTGTGTGTGTTTTTGTGTGTGTGGTGTGGTGTGTTGGTTATTTGGATTTGTTGGGGGTCAGGTTTATTTATGGGCACCCTGCTGTGTTGTTTTGGGCCCCTGTGACACTGCCTTTTTTCATGCATCACTGAAAAGAGATGGGGGAAAAATACAGGCTTGTCTAACAATCATGCATTAAAAAATGAGACTTTTCCCCCGTCAATCGATTTTTAAACTCACACCGTTTTTTTCTCGAGACAGGGGGGGGGGGGAGGGGAGGAGGTAGAGTGAAGAAAGAGAGAGAGAGAAAGGGAGGGGAGAGAAGAGAAGAGCAGAGAAGAGAGAGAGGGAAAAAGAGAGAGAGAGGGAGGGAAGGGGAGACAGAGAGAGAGAGAGAGAAAGGAGAGAGAGAGAGAGAAAAACAGAGACAGAGACGGAGGGAAGAGAAAAAGAGAGAGAGAGAAGAGACGAGAGAGACAGAGACAAGACAGAACAAGACAAGGGGCAAAGAGAAGAAAGAAAGAAAGAGAAAGAGAGAAAAGAAAGAGAGAGAAGAATAGAGACAGACAGAAAAGAGAAGGAGACAGAGAGAAAGAGAGAGAGAGAGAGAGAGAGAGAGGACAGAGACAAAAAGAGAAAGAGAAGAGAGAGGGAGAGAAAAAGAAGAAAAGAGAGAGAGAGGGGCAGGAAAAGAAAGAAAAAGAAAGAAAAAAAAGAGAGAGAGAGACAGACAACAGACACAGAACAGACAGACAGCAGATAGACAGACAACAGACAGAAAAAGCGGGGTGGATGCATTCTTTTGTTTAAAAACAAAAAAAGATGCCGTTAAAAGGCACTCAAGCACTCAAAACAATGGAAAAATCAGTTGTCCCTGGGGGGAATTTTGTACAAAAAAAAATCACAGGTAAACAAAAAAAACATAAGAAAAAAAATGGCGCTACATGCGGCACACGCGTAAAGGGAGAGCGCCTGAGCCCCGAATTTTAATGGGAAAATTTTTTAGTGACCAAGAAGACAACAATACAAGACAAACTGACACCCCCAAGAAAGACGGGACATTAAGGTGGGCAGCAACTGGCGTTTGTTCGTTGTTGTTGCTTTTTGTTTTTCTGTTGGAACGGAACGAATGAAGATCAAATCTTTTTCCATGGCTGTTGAACAAAAAATTAAGTCGCAAAACATGGAGACAAACGAACCAAAAGAGACCCGAAAAACAATCAATTTTTTTGTTTGGTTTCGTTATTTTTTACTTTTTATCATTCTTTGGGCCCTTTGGGTGTTAAAATACAGTTTATGTATGGTTTAACCATTTTACTGCCCACCTGTCCCCAGCACCCGGCAGCCAACCATCTAACGAGCAAAGACTTAACCTTTGATCTCTCACCCCCCCCACCACTTCCCCGCAAAGGGAAAGGGGGGGTAAAGGGAAATTTAGGGTGGGGGAGGTCAAAGGGTTAAGTTTTTTTCAGTGGGGGAGGGTGCGGGAGTCAAAGGGGTTTCAGTTTTTGCAGTGGGGTTTTTAGGGGGGGAGGGTCGGGGGTCAAAGGGTAAGGTTTTGCAGCTGGGGGGTGGGGGCTTTTGGGTTTACGGGGAAGGGGCAAAGGGTTAAGGTTTTGCAGCGGTGGATAGGGTGGGGAGTCAAAAGGGTTAAGGTTTTGCATGTGGGGGTGCGGGGAAATTTCATTTTTTGGTTTTATGGAATTTTTTTCAGCTGGTGGGTGGGTGGGGAGTCAAAGGTTTAAAAAAACAACAGTTTTTTAGGTTGTACTGAGGTACAGTTTTCGTTAAATTTACATCACACAGAATTGTTTTACCTGTACTACTAGATACATTTGAGTACAATTAAAGCAACAACATTTTTTTGGTTGTTTTTTTAATGCGCCAAAACTTGACAATTCAAACCCTGTGCAGCAGCACCCGCCATTCGCATGGATCAACGCAAACCCCTTACAACACTGGGGGGGGGGGGGGGGGGGGGGGGGGAAAATACACAAAAGATGGAAAAAAAGGGGTTGCAAAAACATTAGGGAAAAGAGATGAAATTTTTTTAATTTTCTTTTAAAAAAAGAAGGGTAGGTAAGAGAAGGGAAATGGAAGTTTATTCCAGACAGATGGTCCCCGAAATAGGGAAAAAAACGCTGGCCGACCGTTGGTTATAAATTTAAGCCTAGTAACCACAGGGGAAAAACTTTCTGAAACTGAGCCAAGGGCGAGTTTGGGGTATACATATTGATATTGTCACAAAGGTTGATGGAGTAGATGGTAATGATCTGTAACAACGGGATCCAGCTTATATTCAGTTGTTCAAAACAGGGGAACCCAAAAGAAGCGAAGGAGAGGACTGACATGATCAAACTTTTCTTTTCTGCAGCGAGAGAGCAGCTGAGTTTGTAACGCTGCAACAAACCAAAAAAACAAAACAAACCCAAACCCAAACCACCAAACCCAAACCCCCACCCCAACCAACCAACCAAACCCCAAACCCAACCAACCAAAACCAAAAACCAAACCCAAACAAACAAAAGTCAAAGCTTAAAGGCAGTCGAGTACGTTTCAAGCCCCAGATAGTTCCTTACCTGTACTGCTAAGTAAACCTTTTGTTTGCAATTTGTTTGCAGTTTGTTCACAAGGGGTTTGTGATTCGGGCAAATCCATTGTGCTCCACCAAAAATCTAACAATTAATAATAAAAATTAATTTTAAAAATTATAGGAATTTTTTAAGCCTCACAAAACCATAAAGACAAGGTCGGAGATGGGCAGCGGGGAAGGGACTTATTAAAACCCCCCAAACTAAAAAACCAACAGAAAGACGGAAAAAATTAAAAAGGGGGGAAGAACAACCAGCGTTTAATTAATGTGCCCCTATTTTTACAAGTCAAGAATTATCAGGGTACATATGACACGTACCTGTATTGTTTTCGGGAATGACAACCTGTTTTAGTGACCCCGACGCAGAGATTACGTCACCCGTACGACCTTATGAAAACAAGAAAATAAACTGGCTAAATATCAAACTGGGGGGAGGGAAAAGGTGTAAGGGTTGGCGGTAGGGAGAAGGGGGTACCTTTTTTTTCGTGCCGCTTCTGGTCATACCCTCAGCGACCTTTTTTGGGTTCCCCTTTTTTTTAATTCCCTGTTATAAAAAAAAAAAAAACAAGACAAAGAGAGAGAGAGAGAGAGAGAGAGAAAAAAGAAGAGGAGAGAGACAGACAGACAGACGAGAGAGACAGACCAGAGAGAGACAGAGAGAAAAACAGAGAGACAAAGAGAGACAAAGAGAGTCAGAGACAGAGACAAGAGAAAAGAGAGAGAGAGAAAAGAGAGACAGACAGAGACAGAGACCCAAGACAAGAGAGAGAGAGAAAAAAATAAAACGAAAACAGGAGATTGTTTTTTTCGATCAAAAAAAATATGTTTTGTATGTGGGGTGGTGTGTGTGTGTGGTGTGTGTGTGTGTTGGTTTTTGTGTGTGTGTGGTTGTTTTGTGTGTGTGTTAAGGGGGGGTGTGGTGATTTTTCTTGTGTTATTGTCCGTCCGTCCTTTAAAAAAGAGTTAAAAGAGTTTTCAACTCCTCAGGGGATTTTTTATGTCACTTTGGTTTTGTTTAAGGAGCAATCAAAACCTCCCCCCCCCCTAAAAAAAAAAAAACAAAAAACCAACACACACAGACACAACAAAACAACACACACACACACACACACATAAATAAAAAAAAATATATACCACACACACCACACACACAAACAACAACACACACACCCCCCCCCCAAAACCCCCAAAAAACCCCCAAAACACACACACACACACACCCACACACACAATACCAAAAAAAAAACCCCGAAAAAAACAAAACAAAAAAAAAAAAAAAAACCAAAATGAAGAAGATACTTTTATCCACCCCAACCTTTTATTTCATTTCGTTTTCTTTCCCCGTTTTGATCGTTTTCTGATCATATATGCAATGTCACACACCATCCTGACAATTCGACATGTTCCATAACCACCCAAACCACGCAATAAAAGCAGGGATTGCAGCGGGATTGAGGCAGCACTCAATAACAGGGGGTTTGTCTTACTCACCTTCTCAAATGTACGTGCATATTTGGGCAGCCAGGGAAAAAGCTCGGTTCCCTTTTTTTGCCTGTCAGTCGTATGGTAAGGGAAAAATAAAAAAAAATAAATTAAATAAAATAATATTTTTTTTATTATTATTAATATATATTATTTTTTAACGCCCCGCAAATTGACGAACCAATAAAATTGTCTCCCCCTCAACGACCGGTCAACCTTTGACTGGGGCAAGGCAAAACCCCGACCTGAGGCGATGTTACGAAAGATCTTGTTCCCCGGGTTTTCCCCAGCAATTTTTCCCTGAACAAACGCATCCCAAATTTTTCCCGGGGTGGTTGGTTTTTTGGCGTGCTCTCGGCTTTTAGTCAACTGACGGGGTTTGAGCTGTAAAACTAATGATGTGCCCCCTTTTTCCCCGCTGTGCATGGGAACCTGATCCGTTCCCCGTTTTTGGGAAATTTTTAACAGACAGGGGGGGGAAGTGGGGTTGCCTCATGATTCTGACACAGAGGGGGTTGAAGTGTCTATCATCCACTCCTTACCCATTTCCCCGGGGCAGGGATGACTTTACCTTATCCCCCAAGGGATGCGGGGGGTCTTTTAGTACACACCAACAGAAAACCCCACTTTCGAGAATTTGTGCTAAAACTTTTTATCTTTTTTTCACTTCTTGTTTCTGCCTGGGGTTTCCCTTTTTTTTGTCATTTTTCATCATTTTTTTCCCCTTGCTGGGCATTCATCTGTAGTATAAATGAAAAGGGTTTTTTACTGTCTAGGGGTGATAACTGGTATATAAATTGAGCATTTTGGGTTTTAAGGAAATTTCAATGCCCAAAAAAATTTTATAATTAGGCCAGTAAATAGTGGGAAATCGGCCAACCAAAACAGCATTCAAGAAAAATGACAAGATTTTTACCAACAAATGCATCAATTAACATCAAAAGAGAGTCCTTGAATGTATTAGAACCAATACTGAAGCCATTTTTAACCCCGCAGTTTTGCTGAAGAAATCGGCTGGTCGCCGAGAAAAGCAGTAAAGTAGCCTTTTTTTTAACTGAAGCCAGGTTTCAACCCGGTAGCCATTAAGAACCAATACGTTTTTACGGGTGCAGGGGGGACAGTCACAAGCAAAACCAGAACAAGATTTAGGCAGCCGAGATGGGTTTTTCAGAAAAATGTTAGAGTTCCATGGGCACAAAGAAAAAAAAAGAGACAGTCTTATGGAGAAAACACAATAATCCCAAAAAAGGAAATTAGGAAAACAAGTAAAAATTTATAGGCCATTTTAGGGAAGGGGGATTTGGAACACCTGGTCACAACGGGAAAGTGGGGGGAAAGAGACCCCCATTTAACCCGGGAGAGAATCTGGACGGACTTGCGAGTGGCTGGGGATGGAGGGGGGGGGAGATGCGGGGCAACCCAGAGATAGGGGTGGTTTTTAAGTCCAGGTCGCCAACGCCATGCGGCGGGGAATGGGGAAGGGGGGATTATTTAATCCCATACTGACCCACCAGAACCAAAAAATGAGTTAAGATGGGACAGTGAGAAGGCCTTTAATGTGCGCAACCCCAATTCAAAACCCACATCATTAGCATGTGAATCCGAAAGCTCAAATCAACCGGGGCCCTGCAGGAGAGACAGTAGAACCTCATTAAAACTGCTTGGTGGGGGGGGGGGGCAGTTTCCCAACAGAGTATCGGTTTTTTTTTCTAAATCCCCCTTTTCGGCCAAAAAAACTGAGCTTTTAGTAAACCCCTATACACCAATAGGCAAAACGGCTTTATCTCTTTAGCTCTGTAGCAACAACAGCAAAGTCCCAATAGACAAGCCTTTTATCTCTGTGCCTGCTCTGTCGAAACCCAAAAACAGTCAGTTTTATCTGTGTGCCCGGGAAACGACTTGGGGATCAAAAATTTTTCCTTTAAGGGTTGGGGAGATGGCCTAGCCTACGCCAAAAATAACACGGGGCTTTGTTTCCCGACTTTCCTTTTTGTCGCTAAACCCGTTTAATTTCGGGCATTTTTTCCTCTCTGTCTTGCTCTTCCCCCATTTTTGTCCTATGTAATTCTCCTTCCCCTTTTCTCTCTGTCCCCCACTGTCTTTTTGTCTGTCCCTCGTTCCCTTTTGTCTGTCTGTCGTCTGTCGCCGTCTATCGCTTTTTCTCTCCCCTACTCTCTCTCTTTACTCTCTATCTCTCTCACATACTAAAACTACATACATAAAATACCTAACAACATACATACATAATACTAAACAACACATGTTCTTATCACTGTCTCTCCTGTCTTTCTGTCGTCTGTCTCCTGTCTCTAATTCTCTGCATTCTTCTCGCTACTTTTCAGCTCTTTTTCTCTCTTTTCATTTGTCTCTGCTCTCTGTCCACCTGTCTGTCTCTCTTTACCCTTTTTCGCTCTTCTGCCCGTCTTTACTCCATTCTGCTCTCTGCCTGGTTTTGTCTGTCTCTCTGTCTGCTGTTTTTTTTGTATCTCTCTCTCCTCCCCTCGCCTCTCTGTCTCTCTTTCCTCTTCTCTTCTCCCTCTTTCCTTTCCGTTTTATCTCTCCCCTTTGTTATCTCCTGTCTCGTCTTTGCTTTTCTTTTTGTTTTCTCTGTCTGCCTGCCCGTCTGCCTTCTCCCCTCTCTCTCCCTCCCTCTTTCTTCTTCTCTGAAATTCTAACGCACCACCAGCTGGCTGAATAACAGTTACAATGAACGGTTCAAATTTCATGTCCCGGGCTGGTTTAACCGTGAAAACGAAAACCATGTGTGGAATGTTTTGGGGTCTGAAAAGGGGGGACTTGTGCAGAAGTGTGAATCTGCCTTTTCCGTAGTTTAAAGAAGCATTACCAATGGGTTTCATACATATCATAAAATATTCAAATTAAATTCACTTCACATTATAATCTAAACATAAAATATTATTTCAGTTTATTTATTATTCATATTCAAACTATACCATTCCAATTCATGTTTTAAATTATTCCCAATTCAATGTTTATTTTCACAATCATTTCATATTAATTGTTATTATTATGATATTCATCATAACCATTAGTCATGTTCATATCTTCAAAATTCATAAAAATAATCTATCATGTTCATTTTTCAAATTTCATATTCATTTTTTTAAAAAGTGTTTCTGTGGGGTTTTTGTTTTTTTTTTTGGTGTGGGTGGGGTTACATTTTTTGTTTTTTTTTGGGGGTGGGGTATTAAAATTGTGTTTTTCCGCGCGCTGGGGCTTTTTTTCCCGTTTAAAATTTTTTTGGGTGTTTTTATGTGGGGTGTAATGTTTGTTTTGTGTTGGTATTGGGTTTTTTTTTTGTGTTTGGGTTTTGGTGGACAAAAAAAGAAAAAAAAAAAAATAAAAGAAGAAGAAAAAAGGAACAGAGAGACAAGGACAAGGACCCAAAAACAAGACAAACACCCCCCCCAAGAAAAAAAACCAGAAAAAGGGGGAAAAAGAAGCGAAAACAAACCAGGGAAAGACAAAGAAAAGAAGCAGGGGCGCCGCCACACCCCAGAAGGAAAAAAAAGCCCAAGACAAGGACGGGGCACAGGGGGGACTTTTTTTGGCCCGGAGGGGGGGGGGGTTTTGGGGGGGGGCGGGAGGGCGGGGGGGGAAAGGGGGGGGGGACGGGGGGGGGAGGGGGGGGTTTTTGGGGGGGGTTTACGAGAAAGAAAGAGAGAGGAAGAGAGACAGCAGACGGACCGAGAAAAAGAAAGAAAGAAAGAAGAGGAGAGAGGAGAAGGAAAAGAAGAAAGAAAGAAAGAGAGAAACAGAAAACAACAAACGGACAAAACAAACAGAACAAAAAGGCGGAAAGAAGGAAAAAAAAAAAAAAAAAACAAACAAACAAACAAAAAAAAAAACAAGAATATGACGCAAATTTTTTCAATAAATTTTTACGTGTCAACACTAAATGAATAAATGTTTTGGCCCCTTTGAAGTGTTAATGGGAGTTAAGACATTTCAAAAATTTTTTTTTTTTCGTGTTTGGGGGCTGGGGATAGGGTGGGGTCAAAGGTTATTTTTTTTCTTTTGAGGTGGGTCAAAAGGGGGTTTTTTTTTGCAGTGGTGGGTAGGGTGCAGGTGTCAAAGGGGTTTAAATTTTTTTGCAGTGGGGATAGGGTGCGGTGTCAAGGGTTAATTTTTTGCGTCGGGGGATAGGGGGCGGTGCAAAAGGGTTTTAAGTTTTTTCGGGGTGAAAGGGTGCAGGGTCAAAGGGGTTTAAATTTTTTTGCAGTGGTGGGAAGGGGGCAGGGTCAAAGGGGAATTTTTTTTCAGTGGTGGAAGGGTGCAGGGTCAAAAGGGGTTAAATTGGCGGGGGGAAAGGGTCCCTTTTTTGGGTTTTGTTTTTCATGGTGGAATTGCAGGGGTCAAATTTTTGTTTTGAGCGGGGATGGTATGCAAAGGGTTAAATTTGTTTTCATCGGGAAGGTGCAGGGGCAAATTAATTGTTTTGCAGTCTGAATAGGTTCCCAGGGGTCCAAAGGGGGAAAAAAATTGTTTTGGTCGGGGGGGGGGGGGGTCAAGAAGTTAAATACAGGCAAGCGAATACACCCGTTTTTGTTTAAAGTTTTGTTTTTTTTTTTTTTTTTTTTACTTTAAAAGGAATTGAAAATTTATTTTATTGCAGTTGTAAAGCCCAGCCCCTGGGTAGAACATCGGGGTTGTTCCCCTCAAAAATCAAAAATTAAAAACAAAAAAAAAAAAAAAATAAAAAATTAATTTTTGGAAAAAGGAACTTAAAAACGAAATTTTTGGTTCAGGCCTACCCTGGGGCCAAAGCAAATAAACAAAAATTAAAGTCTTGGGGGGGGGGGGGGATGAACCCGTAAACCCCGGTTAAAGAACGTTTAAAAAAGGAAAAGGGGGAAAATTAAAAATTTAAAAAAAATTTTAAAACCCCCCCCCTCTTAAAGAAATAAAATCCCCCAATCTCATTTGATATTTTTTTAAAAATCACAATCATTTAAAATTTAACAAAATTTTAAAAAAAAATTTTTTCCCCCCCACAAATCTCTTTTAACTCGCATCAGTCAAACATAGACTGAAAAAGGGACAATCCAAAACTGGGGGGTTTACTTTTTTTGTTTCTTAAACTTAATTTTATCCCCCCCTGTTTTTTCTTGAAAAAACATAAAAAAAAAAAAAAGCAAAAAAACGAAAACAAAAATACCTAATTTTGTTCTATTCAATTCCCCCCAAAAAATTTAACTGAAAAAGCCTTTAATTGGAAAAAAAAAAAAAAAACGGTTTAAAAACCAAAAAAAACATTTAAGAAATAAATTTGGAATAATTTAAAACAGAAGAATTTTCAAAAATTTCTACAACTTTAAAACTTTAAAAAATACATAAACCCCACTTTTTTATACAACTTTTTTCAATACAAAAATAAACAAATTACATTCCCTAATTAAAATTAAAAAAAAAAAAATGCAAATTAAATGATTTTTTTGGGGGAGGTAAAATCGTCCCTTTTTCCCAAAAAGGGCCATTTCGGTTTTAAAGTTCAACCCAATGAATTCATGCGGTGACAAACAGCCGAAAAATCAACACTTTGGGATTGAAAAACCCCCGGGCCTTTTAAAAGGGGGAGACCGAGGTCACTGTTCCGGGCCTTTAAATTTTCAACCTTTTTAAGGGGGGAAAAAAAAAAAAAAAAGAAAAAAAAGAAAAAAAAAAAAAAAAAAAATAAATTTGATAGAAATTATAGAAAAGAAAAAAAAGTTTTTGAAAAAAAAATGGAAAAAAAAAAAAATTACAAAAAACAAGAACAGAAAAAAAAAAAGAAAAGGGAAAAAAACAAAACAAATAAAAAATAATACATACCCCTAAAACCCTACAAAAAAAATCCTACTTTAAAAAAATACATACCCAACTAATACATACATAATACATAAACCCAAAAAACGGGGGGGAAAAAAAAAAAAAAGGGGGGGGGGGGCCAAAAAAAAAAAAAAAAAAAAAAACAAAAAAGTACTACATACATAAAAAAATACATACATAAAAATACGTAAACCATAAAAATTTTTAAAAAAATTACCTTATATAAAAAATATCTAAAAAAATAAATTAAAAAAATCCCCATAATAAAAATTTTATTTTTATATATATAACAAAAAAAAAAAAAATAAAAAACCAAAAAAAAAAAAAAAAACAAAAAAATAAATGAAAAAAATAAAAAGATAAATAAATATCGTTGCAAAACGCAATGCCCCCCCCCCCTTAGCATCCAAAAATTAGGCAAGAGTGTGCTAAGACTTTTCCAAAGGCATTTGTGTGGTCTTACAGTGTATGTCACATTACCTGTGATGTCACAACAGTCTGAACAATGGCGCACAACACACAGACACAAAGAAATCAATACACGTGACAACACACAAGTGAGCTGGTCTGCAAAGACACAAAGAACACCATCAATCAACTGATTTCCTTAGCTTGTAAAAAACACCGCCACCGCCACCAGTAACAACCACCACATCAAAGACAACAACAACAACAAGAACCCAAAACGCATATATGGTCAAACCATTGTAGCAATCTCTCTTTCAATCCCAGAAATATTACAGAAAATCTAAGTTTCGTACTTCTTAAGGTCACCAAATGCCTATCAATTAACATCAGAAAGAGAGTCTTTGAATGTTATATAGAACCAATACTGTTCTATGGATGCGAGGCGTGGACAGTCAGCAAGCAAAGCCAGAGCAGGATCGAGGCAGCCGAGATGTGGTTTCTCAGAAGAATGTTGAGAGTTCCATGGACAGCAAAGAAAGCAAACGAGACAGTCTTGATGGAGGCAGACACAAGTAGATCACTCATAAGGAAGAATAGGAAAAGACAAGCAACATTTATAAGCCATTTTATGAGGAAGGGGGATTTGGAGCACCTGGTCACAACGGGAAAGCTGGAGGGAAAGAGACCACCGGGTAGACCCAGGGAGAGAATGCTGGACGGACTTGCAGAGTGGCTGGGGATGAGGAGGGTGGGGGAGATGCTGGGGGCAACGAGAGATAGAGACGGATGGAAGTCCATGGTCGCCAACGCCATGCGGTGGGCACCTGGTGATGATGATGATGAAGGTCACCATGATTCTGAAAAATTTCAGTTCCAATGCAACGTGACGTACAGCTAGGACAATGAGAGACTGTCACGACAGTAATATCCCCCCACTGGGGGATGTCCAGAGATCTTTCAGCCTGTTTGTCAGTAGCTATCACACTGGCATCACTATCTGAAAGAGAAGATAAGTTCCATTTGTCAGAAGTTCATGAGAAATCGCTGTTCATATATCTCCCTTAAAAAAACAGCAACAACAACAACAACAACAACAACAAACCACACACACACACACACACACAAGCTGATTTTTATTTTTTCTTAGTGCTTGCGACTTTGACCTCAGTGCTTTAAACTTCAGAAGTTATGCTTTCACGAGTCATGTCGGAATTATCTCCCATGTTGTAGAACTGTGTTAGATTTGAGACGTTCTACAACATGGGAGATAATTCCTACGTGACTCTCAAGAGTCACGTAGGAATTAGTAACATCAGTAGAGCTTATGCCTTAGCATTACCACTGAGGAACACACGCAATCACAGCTGCTACTGACGGTCGGAATAATAACGCAGCATAACACAACATAATCTTACTGTAGTGCAGGAAACTGACGCACATTGAAATGACTGGCCGTCACCTTTGACTTGACACCGGCTGACTTAACGTCCTAACTACATTTTACATAATACCAGAGAAATAAGAGGGAAGCAGGGAGAATTC
>CM060308.1:11362681-11365181 GCA_030674185.1 Monoplex corrugatus | reverse complement strand
GTCACGGTGATAATAAAGAGAACATTGTTTGTCACTGGTGATATAAAGAGAACATTGTTTGTCACTAGATGATATAAAGAGAACATTGTTTGTCACTGGTGATATAAAGAGAACATTGTTTGTCACTAGATGATATAAAGAGAACATTGTTTGTCACTAGATGATATAAAGAGAACATTGTTTGTCACTAGTGATATAAAGAGAACATTGTTTGTCACTAGATGATATAAAGAGAACATTGTTTGTCACTAGATGACATAAAGAGAACATTGTTTGTCACTAGGTGATATAAAGAGAACATTGTTTGTCACTAGATGATAAAAAGAACATTGTTTGTCACTAGGTGATATAAAGAACATTGTTTGTCACTAGATGATATAAAGAACATTGTTTGTCACTGAGATATATAAAGAGAACATTGTTTGTCACTAGGTGATATAAAGAGAACATGTTTGTCACTAGGTGATATAAAAGAACATGTTTGTCACTGGGTGATATAAAGAGAAATTGTTTGTCACTAGGTGATATAAAGAAACATTGTTTGTCACTAGTGATATAAAGAGAACATTGTTTGTCACTAGATGATATAAAGAGAACATTGTTTGTCACTAGATGATATAAAGAGAACATTGTTTGTCACTAGGTGATATAAAGAGAACATTGTTTGTCACTGGGTGATATAAAGAGAACATTGTTTGTCACTGGTGATATAAAGAGAACATTGTTTGTCACTGGTATATAAAGAGAACATTTTTGTCACTAGTGATATAAAGAGAACAGTGTTTGTCACTAGGTGATATAAAGAGAACATTGTTTGTCACTAGGTGATATAAAGAGAACATTGTTTGTCACTAGTGATATAAAGAGAACATTGTTTGTCACTAGGTGATATAAAGAGAACATTGTTTGTCACTAGTGATATAAAGAGAACATGTTTGTCACTAGGTGATATAAAGAGAACATTGTTTGTCACATGGTATATAAAGAGAACATTGTTTGTCACTAGATGATATAAAGAACATTGTTTGTCACTAGGTGATATAAAGAGAACATTGTTTGTCACTAGATGATATAAAGAAACATTGTTTGTCACTAGGTGATATAAAGAGAACATTGTTTGTCACTGGTGATATAAAGAACATTGTTTGTCACTAGATGATATAAAGAACATTGTATGTCACTAGGTGATATAAAGAACATTGTTTGTCACTAGGTATATAAAGAACATTGTTATGTCACTAGGGGATATAAAGAACATTGTTTGTCACTAGGTGATATAAAGAAACATTGTATGTCACTAGATGATATAAAGAACATTGTATGTCACTAGGTGATATAAAGAGAACATTGTTGTCACTAGGTGATATAAAGAACATTGTTTGTCACTAGTGATATAAAAGAACATTGTTTGTCACTAGTGATAAAAGAACATTGTTGTCACTAGGTGATATAAAAGAACATTGTTTGTCACTAGGTGATATAAAGAACATTGTTGTCACTAGGTGATATAAAGAACATTGTTTGTCACTAGGTGATATAAAGAGAACATTGTATGTCACTAATGATATAAAGAGAACATTGTTGTCACTAGGTGATATAAAGAACATTGTTTGTCACTAGGTGATATAAAGAGAAAATTGTTTGTCACTAGATGATAAAAAGAGAACATTGTTTGTCACTAGGTGATATAAAGAGAACAGTGTTTGTCACTAGGTGATATAAAGAACATTGTTTGTCACTAGGTGATATAAAGAAACATTGTTTGTCACTAGGTGATATAAAGAAACATTGTTTGTTACTAGGTGATATAAAGAGAACATTGTTTGTCACTAGGTGATATAAAGAGAGCATTGTTTTGTCACTAGATGATATAAAGAGAATAGTGTTTGTCACTAGTTGATATAAAGAACATTGTTTGTCACTGGGTGATATAAAGAGAACATTGTTTGTCACTGGGTGATATAAAGAGAACATTGTTTGTCACTTGATGATATAAAGAGAAACATGTTTTGTCACTAGGTGATATAAAGAGAACATTGTTTGTCACTGGGTGATATAAAGAGAACATTGTTTGTCACTAGGTGATATAAAGAGAACATTGTTTGTCACTAGGTGATATAAAGAGAATATTGTTTTGTCACTAGGTGATATAAAGAGAACAGTGTTTGTCACTAGGTGATAAAAAAGAGAACAGTGTTTGTCACTAGGTGATATAAAAGAGAACAGTGTTTGTCACTAGGTGATATAAAGAGAACAGTGTTTGTCACTGGTGATATAAAGAGAACATTGTTTGTCACTAGATGATATAAAGAGAACATTGTTTGTCACTAGTTGATATAAAGAGAACATTGTTTGTCACTAGATGATATAAAGAGAACATTGTTTGTCACTAGATGATATAAAGAGAACATTGTTTGTCACTAGGTGATATAAAGAGAACATTGTTTGTCACTAGATGATATAAAGAGAACATTGTTTGTCACTAGTTGATATAAAGAGA
>CM060308.1:11322681-11335181 GCA_030674185.1 Monoplex corrugatus | reverse complement strand
AACCAACCGTTTTCTTCAAGGAATAATAACCAACCGTTTTCTTCAAGCAATAATAACCAACCATTTTCTTCAAGGAATAATAACCAACCATTTTCTTCAAGGAATAATAACCAACCATTTTCTTCAAGGAATAATAACCAACCGTTTTCTTCAAGGAATAATAATAACCAACCGTTTTCTTCAAGGAATAGTAACCAATGTTTTCTTCAAGGAATAATAATGACCAACCGTTTTCTTCAAGGAATAATAATGACCAACCGTTTTCTTCAAGGAATAATAATAACCAACCGTTTTCTTCAAGGAATAATAACCAACCGTTTTCTTCAAGGAATCAATAATAACCAACCGTTTTCTTCAAGGAATAATAACCAACCATTTTCTTCAAGGAATAATAACCAACCGTTTTCTTCAAGGAATCAATAATAACCAATGTTTTCTTCAAGAAATAATAATAACCAACCGTTTTCTTCAAGAATAATAATAACCAACCGTTTTCTATGCGTGTTGACTGCGACATGTGTCAAACTTTGTGTGGATAAAATGCATGACCGTTTTTATCTGCTGATAATGAAACCCGGGGTTTGTTTGTTCGTTCGTGCTTTTGGTTGGTTTATAGATATGGATATTCTTGTGTGGCCTTTTCGAAACGCGTGTGCGCACGCGTGCATTGTGTGTGTGTGTGTGTGTGTGTGTGTGTGTGTGTGTGTGTGTGTTGTGTGTGTGTGTGTGCATGTGTGTGTGGATGCGTGTACGCGTGCGCATGCGCGAGCGCGGGAACGTGTGTGTGTGTGTGTGTGTGTGTGTGTGTGTGTGTGGGAGAGAGAGAGAGAGAGAGAGAGAGAGAGAGAGAGAGATAGATAGAGAAAGAGAGAGAGAGAGAGATGAGAGAGAAGAGAGAGAGCTTGTGAGTGTGTATGTGAGTGTACGTGTGTGTGTGTGTGTGTCAGTGCGTGTGTGCGTGTGTATGTGTGCATATGTGTGTGCGTGCATGCGTGTATGCGTTCGTGTCTAATTTTTTTTGGTTGATAATTGAGACGAGTTGCGGGGCGTGTGGACATATGCGACGTCAAACATTAGTTTGTAACAATACAAGGGAGACAACATAATTGTGTAAAACCCACATCGTATCGCTGGCTCTAAACAGGGTTATTGTTCTTTAAGGACGGCTATTTGATTTTCAACCAGCAGTCCCCATGGACGGTCTACAGTAATACAAATGCAACATAATGTTTATGAGTAATCTGCATTAATGCAAATGGGATTACAATAATATAAAGGCATCAACATCATATAAAACTTGGAACATTAAAAAACATTGGTAGGGACAGAGAGGGGAGAGAGAGAAGAGAGAGAGAGAGAGAGAGAGAGAGAGAGAAGAGAGAGAGAGAGAGAGAGAGAGAGAGAGAGAGAGAGAGAGAGCCGACCGACAGACAGAGAGACAGACAGACAGATAGAGGAGAGAGGAGGGAGAGAGAGAGAGAGAGAGGAGAGAGAGAGAGAGAGAGAGAGAGAGAGAGAGACTGAGACTGAGACAGTGACAGACAGAGAGAGAGAGAAGAATGAGAGACAGAGACAGAGAGAGGGGGGGAGGGAAAGAGAGAGACAGACAGAGAGAGACAGAGACAGAGAGACAGAGAGACAGAGAGTCAGAGAGAGACAAACAGAGACAGACAGACAGACAGACAGAGAGAGAGAGAGAGAAAGAGAGATGAGGGAGAAACAGAGAAAGAGAGAGAGAGAGAGAGGGGGAGACAAAGACAGAGACAGAGAGAGCTAATTTAGATACCATTGGTACTGAAAAGTAGACTTTTGAAAACTAGGGTCAAATTGTAATCCCATGCTGTGTTCTACAATACAGGACGAAATCTTTTGGTGAAAGTGTGTTACCATAGAAAAGTATAACCTATATTTGTCTAATTGTGTTCAATACAAAATACAATGTGCATGTGTGTCTGTGTGTCTGTGTGTATGTGTGTCTGTGTGTCTGTGTGTCTGTGTGGTTCTCTTACAGCAAGATCCTAAGCTGTTCATGTACTATGGCAGACACTTTAATGCCGACTTCGATGAAGACGAGGTAGACATTTGATGTGAATCCCTTTGAATCTTTTCAGTTTGCATCTTGCCCAGCTGCATAGCCTGTAGACAGACGCTGCTTTGCTCCTTTGTGTCATCTTTTGATTTGTTTTTTTTCCTCTTCTATTTGTTATGCCACATTATATGTCCACATAATTGGCGACATGTGTGAACAATGCTATAAAGATGACGATGGGGAAGATAATCATGATGCTATGAGCTCCATTCTGGACTGAGATTGCGTGACAAGGCTGGACTTTACACGCTTCCTTTAATAATATATCATGGCTTTGACCAGGTCTGAGAGATACGGAAACCTGCGGTGTTGGTTAGGAAATTTAGGCTACTCCCTCAATGGCGCATCCTTGAAGTGAATGAGATTCGACCGTGTGGTTCCAGTTCTTCCCAATGAAGCCCATAGCGTGCCCAACTCTGGATAGGAGCAGGTTGGAGCCGAAAAATCCCACTACATCTTTAACAGGACCGATTGGGATTTGAACCCACAATCTTCCAGTCGGCAATCCCTTGTGCTAACCATTGCGTTAAGGCAACTGGCGTTTTGTCCTCTTTGAACCCGTGGATAGATAAGATATCGGATCCCACCCTCACCATCCTCCCCACCCCAAAAAAACAACAAACAAACAAACAACAAACAAACAAACAACCAACCAACCAACCAACCAACCAACCAACCAACCAACAACAAACCAACCAAACAACCAACCAACCCACAACCAACCAACCAAACAAACAAACAAAAAACAAACAAATAAATAAACAAACAACAACAACAACAAACAGCAGTGTAGGGTAGATACTGCTTTGAACGTCCGTTTCATCCTTCCTAAAATAACATTCTGGATATATGTGGTCCTGCATCTTCCTCTGACATATTGCAATGCATATTAGATGCTTCTTTTGCACACCCATTTCATCCTTTTTAACTGCTGATTTGAACATTTTTATCCAGCATACATGTACTCCCGCATATAATTTGTAATGTAGACGCTTTGACGCACTCAGTATATCTTTCCCAAACCCCCCATAGATGCTGCAGTATCTGCAATTGTGTTGCATGTGGGGAACATGGTGTGTACAATGGCAACCTACTTCTAGTGTTTGCATTTGCGTTTTTTTTTTTTCTCTCGTGTGTTAGGGGAATTATGTTACCTTTGTATTCGATTTCTGTTGTTTACAAACTTCTGCAGATTAGATTCAAGCTGCGTTGTTAGCTCTAAATATTCACGTTATCACAATCGCGACCAATCCAGTTTTACTTGACGACAATGATAATGATAATGACAATAACATTCACAATAATAACGATAATGATGATGACAATGACGGCGACAATGACAATGACACTGACACTGACAATAACAATAGCAATGACAATTGCAATGACAGTAACAATAATAATGATATAATGACAATGGCATTAACAATGACAATGACAATAATAATAACAATGGCAATGAAACTGACAATAATAGTGACAATGATACAATTGTTTTCAACCAGAAACACACCAGCATAGAAGGAGAACGCATTTTCAATACACGACGCAGGCACACATTTTAGGCCAATTGACGTTTGTAAAGCATTCACACATATGCACTACACACACACACACACACACACACACACACACACACACACACACACACACCACACACACACACACACACACACACACACACACACACACACACACACACACACACACACACACACACAGCAAGACTTTCCTATTGTTTCTATGATAAGGAGAACATAAGTGATATGAAATCTGAAAGTGTTTGTGAATTGGTAAATTATGGTAAGTGGTGAGCAGGGGAAATAACTGCCATGTCTTCGGGGGCGTGGGGTGGTTTTTGTTGTTTGTTATTGTTATTTGTTTCTTGTTTCTTTGTGTGCATGTTTGTTTGTTTCTTTAGTGTGTGTAGAATGGTTAAATTTTGTCGATATAGAAATCATTGGTGTCATTATATTTTATGCCGTGCTAATTAAAGACCATTAACATTTTCTTGAGAATCTCATTTAGTAGAATATTAGTTTTCTTTATATAGTCATCGTGACTATACATACATACATACATACATACATACATACATACATACATACATACATACATACATACGTACATACATACATATATACATACATATATATGTATATATGCATATATATATATGTATATATATATATATATATATATATATATAATGTTGTGTGTGTGTGTGTACAGACAGATAGATATATACCAAAGGGAGAGCGAGAGCAAGAGAGAGAGAGAGAGAGAGAGAGGAGAGAGAGAGAGAGAGAGCGATAGAGAGAGAAAGAGAGAGAGAGAGAGAGAGAGAGACACAGAGACAGACAGAGAGAGAGAGAGAGACACAGAGAGAGAGAGAGAGAGAGAGACACAGAGAGAGAAAGAGAGAGAGAGAGAGAGAGAGAGAGAGAGAGACACAGAGAGAGAGAGAGAGAGAGAGAGAGAGGCAAAAGGATGGACAGGATGAGAGGAGAGGTAAAAGACAGACGTCAGTTCTATAATTGATAACCATTCAGACATCTGATAGAGAATGAACAAAGCAGTAAAATAAACAAGGAACAAACATAATTCGCTCTAAGCTGTTGAAATAAATATCGATACTGACGTAAATACATTCTTTTGCGCTTCTGTCTTCGCAAACATATACGCTAATTATTGGTGCACTGCACTTGCATTTTATATTCGGCTAACATTTGCACTTGTAAGTATAATGCACTGAATATCCTTTCCATTATTGTATTCGTATTTCAGTTCAGTAACAACAACAACAAAAGTTGACCTTGAACTGATAATTACGCTGAACTGAATATTACTTGTTATGTTGCTCGTGATCATGTTGACCTAAGCATATTTAATTTGTATTTGTAATTTGTAACCTTCACCTTCGAACTTTCTGTTTGGTTGGTTGGCTGGTATCTTCGTCGACTGATTAATTGGTTGATTGGTTTCTTGATTAGTTGACTGGTGGTTGGTTTGTAGATGTTTGTGTTTATGGATAGGAGGTTGGTTGGTTGCTTAGTCAGTTCGTGATTCCGCTAAGGACACTGTCATCATCATCAGATGCCCTGCCGCATGGCGTTGGCGATCATGGACTTCCATCTGTCTCTATCTCTCGTTGCCCCTAGCATCTCTCCCACCCTCTCGTCCCCAGCCACTCTGCAATTCCGTCCAGCATTTTCTCCCTGGGTCTACCCGGTGTTCTCTTTCCCTCCAGCTTTCCCGTTGTGACCAGGTGCTCCAAATCCCCCTTCCTCATAAAATGGCTTTTAAATGTTGCCTGTCTTTTCCTAATCTTCCTTATGAGTGATCTTCTTGTGTCTGCCTCCATCAAGACTGTCTCGTTTGTTTTCTTTGCTGTCTATGGTACTCTTAACATTCTTCTTAGAAACCACATCTTGGCTGCCTCAATCTTGTTCTGACTTTGTTGACTATCCACGCCTCACATCCGTACAACAGTATTGGTTCTATATAACATTCAAGAACTCTCTTCCTGATGTTAATTGATAGGCATTTGCTGGTAAAAATGCCATTCATCTTCCCGAATGCTGTTTTGGCTTGGCCGATTCTGCCGGCTATTTCTGATGTGCATCTGCCGTCTGATGAAATGATCGTTCCCAGGTATTTGAATTTATCAACCTGTGTCAAGGTTGTGCCATTTGCTGTTATTTTGCATGAGGGATTTCATGTTTTTTACTGATCACCATGACTTCAGTCTTCCTGCTGTTTAGTTCCAACCCCTTACCTTTGCTTTCTATTTCTAGTATATTCACAAGGTTTTGTAGGTCCCATTCACTAAGGACACTGTGACCAGGGAAAACCACTACAGCGATAACAAGGATACTCTGAAGGCCAGTCACATCAGCTGTGATATCAACATCACCAACTGGGAAGACATCGTCCACAGCAGAAAAAACGTGTAACAGCAGTACACGTAAGGCAAAATTAAACATATGAACAGCACAGACCCACAGCCATCCTATAGAAGAGGGACCAGCTAAGTTTCAGTTTCAGTTTCAGTTTCTCAAGATGACGTTTCGGCGCTCGGAATGGATGCACTAACTTCACAGGTGTCATTTGATGGAGAAGATCCAGAATGATCACGGCACAAGCCTTAAGTCTGCACATAAACCCACGAGCTGGCCAGGTCCTGAGGTCCTACCTAGACAGTTCCATAACCCTGGGGTCGAAGGGGAGTGACGTGGCAGAGACTCAACTTTTCCTGGGGCAAGCACCACGAAGGCAGCACCCATCCCTCTCCATCGCTTCAAATTTATATTCATTTTGTTGTTGTTGTTTTTTACCAAGACTTCAGAAAGTCAAGAAGGCTAATTGGTCTTCAAGGGGTGGGACCTGAGAAATCAACCTATCTCTCCAGTGTTTTATACCAAGGCAGCCGGGCAATGCCCTGCTCTTCACGATTTTCAACTGCCGTGGGATCTATAGGTTCGTATCCAGAAGGCACACGGGTCCGACTCGTTTTTGGTCCCCTTCCGAAGGGCTAGACGTTCAGTTCGACTATCCGGTCAAACTGAGGAGAAAAGTGGAGACCAGGTAAAGCAGAACCCAAGGCCACATGACTCTTTCTCACACAGTGCCAGAGGAACATCTGCCTCCAGGATGGGTCTTGTAGCCCTCAAGAAAACCCACACCAATGATAGAAAACAATATGCCTAGCCATCCATCGGACTGACGAGAGAGTTCTTTATCCTCCTCCTCCTCGTCATCATCATCGTCGTCGTCCTTCGTCAGTATCGTCATTATTGTCATCGTCGTCATCATCGTCGTCGTCGTCGTCGTCGTCGTCGTCATTATCATCATTATCATCATCATCAGCAGCAGCAGCAGCAGCAGCATCAGGATCATCATCATCATCATCATCATCATCATCATCATCATCATCATCATCATCATCATCATCATCATCGTCGTCGTCGTCGTCGTCGTCGTCGTCGACGTCGTCGTCATCATCATCATCATCATCATCATCATCATCATCAGTTTGATTACCTCCCTCCCTCCCTCCCCGTCTGTGGGTTGCAGTTCTCACGTGTAGTGGAATATACGTGTGAGCTTTTGTGTATATGGCCGTTGTCTTTACTCCGTCATTAAGGCAGTCATACTCCGTGTTCGGGGAGTGGGGTATCAGTGTTTAATCAGCAGGTTTTCGACATGGCTAAGTCGTTAGTTGGTTGGTCGAAATTTCAGCTGTGTTGCATTCTACACTGTTTTAATTAATCAATGTGAAAGACTTGGAACTGTCAAGGAAAGTCCATTTGTGTGACTGACTAAACTAAAAAAAAAGGAAGAGATGGAGGTTGTAGACCCTGCCTGTAGTCAATGGACAGATATGCCAGTGGAGAATGCTGGCCAATGCTTTTGTTTGTTCAGTTTCAATCCAGCCTTTATTCCACCCTACGAGAAGAAATAATATATAAGTACCATAGCCTATGTTTTTAGCCAGAGATCTGCTTCAAAGTGACGTCCATCTTTTATGTAGATGTTTTTCATTATCCAACATCTATCTAGAATTTCATCATATCCAGTATCTGTCGAGAGATTTGTCATATCCAACATTTTTTTCTAGAAATTTGTTATATCCTGCATTTATCTAGAGTTTTGTTTTATCCAATGCTTATCAACAATTTTGCTATATCCAGCATTCGTCCTGAGTTTCGGTGTATCCAGTATTCACTCTGAGTTTCGTTGTATCCAGTATTCACTCTGAGTTTCGTTGTATCCAGTATTCATCCTGAGTTTCGGTGTATCCAGTATTCACTCTGAGTTTCGTTGTATCCAGTATTCATCCTGAGTTTCGTTATATCCAGTATTCACTCTGAGTTTCGTTGTATCCAGTATTCATCCTGAGTTTCGGTGTATCCAGTATTCACTCTGAGTTTCGTTGTATCCAGTATTCATCCTGAGTTTCGTTATATCCAGCATTTATTTATAGTTTTGTTGTATCCATTGGTTATATAACTTGTCATATCCAAAGTATCGTCGTATCCAGTATTCATCTAGAGTTTTGTTGTATCCAGCATTTATCTAGAAGCTTGTTTTGTGTTCACCATTTGTCTAGCGTTTCGTTCTATCCAGCAATTATCCAGATTTGCTATATCCAGCATTTATCTAGAACTTTATTTTATCCGGCATTTATCTAAGATTTTGCTATATCCAGCATTCATCCTTTCATTATATCCAGTATTCATCTAGAGTTGTGTTGTATCTGGCATTTATCTAAACTCTTGTTATAGTCATCATTTATCTAGAGTTTTGTCATATCGTGCAGGTATTTAGAGTTTTGTTAAACCTGACATTTATCTAGGGTTTTGTCGTGTCCAGCATTTATGTAAGGTTTTGTCATATCTAACATTTGTCTAGAGTGTTGTCATATCTACATTCATCTAGAGTGTCATCATATATAAAATTTATCTAGAGTGTTGTCATTTCTAACATTTACTTAGAGTATCCTCAATCTGATATTTATCTAGAGTTGTGTCACTTCCAACATTTATCTAGAGTTCTGTCACATCCAATATTTATGTGGAGGTTTATGTTGCGTCTTTGCCCAACAAAGGCTGTAGATCTGCCTACGCTTTGTTTTTGGTAGTGACCAGTAGATGGTATCTAACATGTCGTAGTCTTTGTAGGAGCTGTAGTGTTCAATGAATGTGATCTTTATATGCGTGTAATACCCAGTTTGTGGTCTCCACTAACACGAACACACTAACCTTGATGCTTACCTAAAGCGGCGAAAAGGAAAGATAGAAGAAGAAAAAGAAGAAGAAGAAGAAGAGAAAGACAAGGATGAAGAAGGAAAACAGCAGAGCCAAGGCATGATGGACGATGAAGAATTCATGAACGGAAAGGCAATGCTTTCCATTCCCTGCTGATTTTTTTTTTTTTTTAAATTGTGCATTTATTGAATTTGTGTTCCTTACTGGTTTGATTTTTGTGTGGTTTAGTTGAGCTGGGTGTGTTTTATTTGGTTTGGCTTGTGATAGATACCGCTGTTTGGTTTAGTTGGTGGTGTTTTTTTTGTATGCTTTTTTGGTGATTTTTCTAGTCGTGTTTTTTGTCACTCTTTTTGCTTATGTCTGTCTGTCTGTCTGTCTTTCTGTCTATCTGTCTGTCTATCTGTCTGTCTGTCTGTCTATCGTCTTTCTGTTCTCTCTCTCTCTGTATTTACTTCTTGTTTTTGTTTTGTTATTGTTCTTCTTTTTCTTGTTCTTCTTCTTCTTCTCCTTCTTCTTTTCCTTTTTTTTTGTTCAACAAATCCGCCATGCTTTTTTTTGTTTTCCTTGTTTTGTTGCTACATTTTTTTTCACTCTGCTTCTGTGGCATTTTCCCCATGCCTCTCATCTGCGTTCTTTTGCATCCTACCGGAACAAAAACATCAGTGGCAGGAAATCCACAGGAACCACACTGACAGAACCGGCAAAGAAACCATCATCACACCACCCAACAAAAACAACAACAACAACAACAACAAAAAAACAAAAACAAAAAAAACCAACAAACAGCACCACCCAAAAAAGCAAGCAAACAAACAAACAGACAACAAAAAACAAATACAAAAACAAAACGAAACCTGAACTCGAGTTTACCACGGTTACACACCACAGATAGAAAAAGCCAAGACACATACACCCATAATTTCAAAAATACTCTAAAACCCATTGACATGTTTTTGTTACATTCATTTTACTGGTGTCATGTTCCTTGGTTTTCGATTGTGCTATGAACCATTATGATTGTTGTTGTTGTTGATACTGGATGTCATCGATAATGTTCACGTTATTTGTCTGTTTACCTTAGCTTGTGCACATAGTTCATGTTATTGTTATTGTTTACCTTAGTTTGTGTACATAGTTCATGTTGTTGTTTATTGTTTACCTTAGTTTGTGTACATGTTCATGTTGTTGTTTATTGTTTACCTTAGCTTGTGCACATAGTTCATGTTATTGTTTATGTTTACCTTAGTTTGTGTACATAGTTCATGTTGTTGTTTATTTGCCATGTTCTTCCACGAAATAAGTCGCTTGTTGCCGGTTGGTAAACGTTACACTATTGCAGTCTGAATAAGTTTTTTTTTATTTTCTTACTTATGGTGAAATCCGTTTTTAGCTTAGATGTTTATTTTTTTTTAGATATGGGCTTTAGAATATGGGCCCCTTCGGGTGTGACCTTTAGAAAAGTAAATGGAAAACCGAATCACATTGTCACTAACAACTTTTCCTCAGCAATCGTGCCCTAATATTTATACAATTTTACACACTTCTCAGCCTTGGACGGGATTACTGCAGATATTTAAGTGGAACGTGGTTGTTAAATAGGCATTTTAGATTTGTTTAAAGCGTTTGTAGACTGTAAAGTAGATGTTTGCAAATAACATTTTAACAACAAAAAAATCACAACAACATCAACAAATTACAGGTAGTAAATATGTACAGGAAGACTCGCGGTAAAAATTGTAAGCAGTTTCAAAATCGGCCTGACACCTAGCTTACTAGAAAGAGGAGAGTGGCAGAATGGTTCAGACGTTCGCCTTCCAATAATTAAACTCAAACTTCCAGAGTTCGTTTCCCGTTGAGGTCTTGACTTTTCTCCTCAGTTTGACCGGAAAATCAAACTGACCTTCAGTCCTACGGAAAAGGATTAAAACGAAATTTGACCAGTGTGCCTTCCTGGTCTGCGCACGATAAAGATCCCAGGGCAGTTACAAACATGAAGAATGGTATGTGCATCGTCAATAAGAGACAGGTTGAGTTTCTAGGTCCCTTCTTTGAAAGCCATTTAGCTGTCTTACCTTTTGGGAAAAAAAAATGGTGCCCGCTCCATTGCGGCGAACGTCGCTTCAATGGGGAGAGCATCCCCAATTTCATTGGTAAATCCATTGTGAGATAAAGACATGAAATGAATGTGAATATGAATAATATGATATGAATATGATATGAATAAATATGAATATGACTAATGACTATGAATGTGAATATAAAATTCATGAATATATGACTATGACTATGATTATATAATATAAAAAAGAATATAAATATGAATATGAATATGACTATGAAATAAATATGAATATGACTATGAATATAATATGAATATGAATATGAATATGAATATAAATATGAATATGAACTATAATATGAATATGAATATGAAATAATATGATATGACTATGATATGATATGAATATGAGTATGATAATAATATGAATATATGAATATGAATATAAATATGAATATGAATATGAAATAAATATGAATATGACTGATGAATATGAATATGAATATGAACATGAAATGAATGAAATGAATATAATATGAATATAAATATGAATATGAATATGAACATGAATATAATATGAATATGAATATGATTATGAATAAATATAAATAGAATATGAATATGAGTATGAATATGAATATGATATGAAATAAATATGAATATGAATATGAAATGAATATGAATATGATATGAACATAAATATGAATTGAATATGAATATGAATATAATATGATATGAATATGAATATGAATATAATATGAAATGAATATGAATATGAATATAAATATGAATATGAATATGGTTATGACTATGACTATGACTATGAATATGAATATAAATATGAATATGAACATGAATATGAATATGAAATATGAATATGAATATGAATATGAATATGAATGTGATTTTGGAGTATATATAAATGTGAATATGATATCTTTGGTGGATGAATATCGACATTCTTATGATGGCTGAAATAATGTATGGTCGTTATGAATTTGTCACTGTATTATGTATGGTCGTTGACTTAATATATAAATGTGGAATATGATTATGTTGTTATTGGTTTTGAATTGATTTGTATAAATTGATTGATATGTTGTATGTATTGTTGGTTGTACTCTCCTATGACTACATGAATATATATAATATGAATTTTTCGATCTGAAATCAATAGAATACAATTGTTTATGCTTGATTGACATATTGATGATTGTATGGTGTTATGATATGTTTGAAATGAGATAAGATATGAAAGAATGAATTGAATAGAATATTTATTGGGTATAGATAGACAGAGATTGAGAGGTGAGTGAGAGAGATTAGTGTTTTGGTGGAGATTTTATCGATTTTCATTTTTTGTTTCTTAATTGATAGGTGAAGAATAGTGGTAATGGTCGTTATTGGTATGTGTGTGACTGTTTTTGTGTGTGTGGTCGTTGTGTTTTATATTCGTATTTTTACTTTGTTGTTGTTGTGTCTTGTTGTGTGTTGGTTTTGTGTTGTTATCTTGTTCTTGTTTGTGTTTTTGTTGTTGTGTGTTGTTGTGTGTTGTATTCTCTTCTGTCTCTAGTTGTTTCAT
>CM060308.1:11310181-11312681 GCA_030674185.1 Monoplex corrugatus | reverse complement strand
AACTGAAGACCAGCCCAGGAAAGACTATTGTCCCCTTTGCAAGTGGATCATAGAACACAAAATCATCTAGCGTGTAAACTTGGCAACTGCAGTGTAGCACGCAGGCCACACTCATATTTGACCAGCACTGACCAGCGGCTATTCAACAGAAGAAAGACCGGTGGAAACAGAAACACAAGGCTTCAAGACCTCTTCCTGTGCAGCGCCTGTGGGAGATCACGTGCCTCCAAGATGGGACGTGTTTCCCATATGAAGACTCACACCAGGTGATGAAGACCGATATGTCTGTAAACAGCGATGAAACAAATGCTCATAATGCACTACGTGTAAGTTTCAGTATCTCAACACAACGTCTCCGCACTCGGAATGAATTCCGTATGCACTGATGCCGCTGATGCCGTTTGGTGGATAAGATCCACAATGATTTCATTATTCTGGTGGTATCAGCTTAGTGTCACATAGGTCCATCTCCCCCTTTCCCATTTCAAGACTTTGTCAGTGCGTAAGATTCTGCGCAGAGTTAGGGGATTTGCCAGATAATTATTGGTAGATTTGAGTGGATATTTGGAAATGTCCGAATGTGATAAACAGCTCTTAAGTCTCAGTTTCAGTTTCTCAAGATGACGTCTCTGCGCTCGGAATGAATTCCATATGTACTAACATCACAGGTGCCATGTGATGGAGAAGATCCAGAATGATCACGGCACAGCCTTAAGCCTGCACATAAACCCACGAGCTGGCCAGGTCCTGAGGTCCTACCTAGATAGTTCCATAACCCTGGGGTCGTAGGGGAGTGACGTGGCAGACCTCAACTTTTCCCGGTGCCAGCACTATGAGGGCGGCGCCCATCCTCTTTCCCTCGCTTCAAATTCATATTCATATTCACATTTTTTTATAACCAAGATGTCAGAAAAGCAAGAAAGCATATTTGGTGTTCAAGGGAGGGACCTGGCAAATCAACCTATCTCTCCAATGTTTTATACCAAGGCAGCCGGGCAATGCCCTGCTCTTCATGATTTTCAATGCCGTGGGATCTTTAGCGTGCACAGCCAGAAGGCACACGGGTCTGACTCGTTTTTTGTTCCCTTCCAAAGGACTAGACGTTCAGTTCGATTTTCCAGTCAAACTGAGGAGAAAAGTCGAGGCCTGTACGAGGAGCTAACCCTGGAACCTCGATTCTAGTTATAGGCAGGCGAACGTCTGAAACATTCTGCCACTCTTCTCCCTGTAAAACAGCGCCAACCCCCAACCCCTCAATGTATTTCACTGACCTACATGTGATGACTGTGTGCAGGACCTGGCATCAGAACTGAAGAACGGATTGGGCAAGGAGTGGCACCTGTTGATCGATGCCTTACTGCCAGAGTCCACAGGCGATGACGACAACGATGACAAAGACAAGGACAAGGACGACGACGGAGGTGGCGGGGATGGTCCTGAGGATGTCTTGCATTCCGCTCTGGAGGTTTGTAATTGCTGGAGGTGATGGTGGTGGTGGTAACAGTGATGGTGGTGGTGGTAACAGTGGTGGTGATGGTGGTAACAGTGATGGTGGTGGTGGTAACAGTGGTGGTGGTGGTTGGTAACAGTGGTGTGGTGGTGGTAACAGTGATGGTGGTGGTGGTAACAGTGATGGTGGTGGTGGTAACAGTGATGGTGGTGGTGGTAACAGTGATGGTGGTGGTGGTAACAGTGATGGTGGTGGTGGTAACAGTGTGGATGGTGGGGTACAGTGATGTGGTGGGGTAACAGTGATGGTGGTGGTGGTAACAGTGATGGTGGTGGTGGTAACAGTGATGGTGGTGGTGGTAACAGTGTGGTGGTGGTGTGTAACAGTGTGGTGGTGGTGGTAACAGTGATGGTGGTGGTGGTAACAGTGGTGATGGTGGTGGTAACAGTGATGGTGGTGGTGGTAACAGTGGTGGTGGTGGTGTGGTGGTAACAGTGATGGTGGTGGTGGTAACAGTGATGGTGGTGGTGGTAACAGTGGTGGTGGTGGTGGTAACAGTGTGGTAACAGTGGTGGTGGTAACAGTGGTGGTGGTGGTGGTAACAGGGGAGGGTGGTGGTAACAGTGATGGTGGTGGTGGTAACAGTGATGGTGGTGTGGTAACAGTGATGGTGGTGGTGGTAACAGTGGTGGTGGTGGTGGTAACAGTGGTGGTGGTGGTGGTAACAGTGATGGTGGTGGTGGTAACAGTGATGGTGGTGGTGGTAACAGTGATGGTGGTGGTGGTAACAGTGTGGTGGTGGTGGTAACAGTGGTGGTGGTGGTGGTAACAGTGATGGTGGTGGTGGTAACAGTGATGGTGGTGGTAACAGATGTGGTAACAGTGATGGTGGTGGTACAGTGATGGTGGTGGTAACAGTGATGGTGGTGGTGGTAACAGTGATGGTGGTGGTGGTAACAGTGATGGTGGTGGTGGTAACAGTTGGTGGTGGTAACAGTGGTGGTGGTAACAGTGGTGGTGGTGGTGGTGGTACAGTGGTGTGGTAACAGT
>CM060308.1:11287681-11290181 GCA_030674185.1 Monoplex corrugatus | reverse complement strand
CTCAAACCCAACACAGTTTGCGCTACCCATTCAGCTAGCATGGACGCAGCCACAAAACATAAAGTGGTAAGCTCAGAACAAAGCATAAAGTGGTAAGCTCAGAACAAAGCATAAAGTGGTCAGCTCAGAACAAAGCACAAAGTGGTAAGCTCAGAACAAAGCATAAAGTGGTAAGCTCAGAACAAAGCATAAAGTGGTAAGCTCAGAACAAAGCACAAAGTGGTAAGCTCAGAACAAAGCACAAAGTGGTAAGCTCAGAACAAAGCACAAAGTGGTAAGCTCAGAACAAAACACAAAGTGGTAAGCTCAGAACAAAGCACAAAGTGGTAAGCTCAGAACAAAGCATAAAGTGGTAAACTCAGAACAAAGCATAAAGTGGTGAGCTCAGAACAAAGCATAAAGTGGTAAGCTCAGAACAAAGCACAAAAGGTAAGCTCAGAACAAAGCACAAAGTGGTAAGCTCAGAACAAAGCACAAAGTGGTAAGCTCAGAACAAAGCACAAAGTGGTAAGCTCAGAACAAAGCACAAAGTGGTAAGCTCAGAACAAAGCGAAAAGTGGTCAGCTCAGAACAAAGCATAAAGTGGTAAGCTCAGAACAAAGCATAAAGTGGTAAGCTCAGAACAAAGCGTAAAGTGGTAAGCTCAGAACAAAGCATAAAGTGGTAAGCTCAGAACAAAGCATAAAATGGTAAGCTCAGAACAAAGCATAAAGTGGTGAGCTCAGAACAAAGCATAAAATGGTAAGCTCAGAACAAAGCATAAAGTGGTAAGCTCAGAACAAAGCATAAAGTGGTAAGCTCAGAACAAAGCATAAAGTGGTAAGCTCAGAACAAAGCATAAAATGGTAAGCTCAGAACAAAGCATAAAGTGGTAAGCTCAGAACAAAGCATAAAGTGGTAAGCTCAGAACAAAGCATAAAGTGGTGAGCTCAGAACAAATCATAAAATGGTAAGCTCAGAACAAAGCGTAAAGTGGTCAGCTCAGAACAAAGCATAAAGTGGTAAGCTCAGAACAAAGCATAAAGTTGTGAGCTCAGAACAAAGCATAAAGTGGTAAGCTCAAAACAAAGCATAAAGTGGTAAGCTCAGAACAAAGCATAAAGTGGTAAGCTCAGAACAAAGCATAAAATGGTAAGCTCAGAACAAAGCATAAAGTGGTAAGCTCAGAACAAAGCATAAAGTGGTGATCTCAGAACAAAGCATAAAGTGGTAAGCTCAGAACAAAGCATAAAGTGGTAAGCTCAGAACAAAGCATAAAGTGGTAAGCTCAGAACAAAGCATAAAGTGGTAAGCTCAGAACAAAGCATAAAGTGGTAAGCTCAGAACAAAGCATAAAGTGGTAAGCTCAGAACAAAGCATAAAGTGGTAAGCTCAGAACAAAGCATAAAGTGGTAAGCTCAGAACAAAGCATAAAATGGTAAGCTCAGAACAAAGCATAAAGTGGTAAGCTCAGAACAAAGCATAAAATGGTAAGCTCAGAACAAAGCATAAAGTGGTAAGCTCAGAACAAAGCATAAAGTGGTAAGCTCAGAACAAAGCATAAAGTGGTAAGCTCAGAACAAAGCATAAAGTGGTAAGCTCAGAACAAAGCATAAAGTGGTAAGCTCAGAACAAGAAATGTTCTGAGCTTACCACTTTATGCTTTGTGGCTGCGTCTATGCTAGCTGAACGGGTAGCGCAAACTGTGTTGGGTTTGGGGAAATCTACATGGGAGATAACTCCGTGACTCTCAAGAGTTACGTTACTTAGTTGTAATTTTTTTTTTTTTTGTTGCGTTGTATGGATTCTTATTAACATTGTTGCTGTTCCTTATCTTAACAGGAGCTGTCGTCTGTGAAAGAGCTGTATAAAAAAGGTGAGTGTTTGCTGTTTGCCTCTTTTGCTCTCTGTCTGTCTGACTCAGTATCAATGCTTGTCTTTTTGCCCATCGTTCGTTCTTCTGTTCACTTGCATTCGTGTCTGCCTGTATGTTTGTCTGCCTGTGTTTTTGTCTACTATCTGACTGGCTCTTGTGATACAGCTGGGGACACAAGATCTGATGTTTCAAGTTCAATCCCACAGCCAACAATATCAAACCTGGGTTGTTTCCTGCCCATTTTTATGATTCTCCTGTCGTTTTGGTATTGCTGACTTAGTGTTTTGTTGGTGCTGCTTTCATCCCACCAGCCCCAACAATTTAAAACTTTAGAGAGTTCTTTTTTCTTTTTTTTTCCTCCTCTCTCATAGTTGTGTGTAGGGTAGTTGCAGAGTATAGAGGTAGGCTTGGGCGCTCCTTTTTTGAGGAGTGTTCTGAGCTTACTGTTTTTGTACTTTGTATCTGCTTCTACGCTTGCTGAATGGGTAGCGCAAACTGTGTTAGATTTGAGAAGTTCTATACAACATGGGAGATAATTCTCAAGAGTTATGTCCTTTGATTATATTATAAAACTTCTCCCCGCTTCCCTCTTATTTCTTTAGAGAGTTTTGTACGGGCTCAAAGAGCGTGCTTGATTCTTATAGC
>CM060308.1:11257681-11262681 GCA_030674185.1 Monoplex corrugatus | reverse complement strand
GGAATGTGTTAAAACAATGTGAACAGAATGTAATCCCATCAGTAAACAAGACAGAAATAAATAAATAGTAGACTGTTGGTTGGGTGGTGGTTGGTTAACATAATTACTGCCTAGATCGGGACAGTAGTGTAAGTTCAACCTGCAGACTACAAAGTGCATTCAAAGTTTAATTATTTTAAACAAGAACTTTTTTTCTAAACTAGTAATGAGCTGTATGTGTCCTATAGCTAAGTGGATAAAACATCCGTCACAAGAATGACGTGGCCTTGAGACGCGTGACTACTTTGAATGCTCAAGTTGGAACCCGGGTGGAGGACGAATTTCTGTAAAAGAAAATGGCGACAGCTGACAGACAGACAGACAGACAGACAGACAGATAGACAGACAGACAGACATACAGATAGATTGATAGATACATAGACAGACAGACAGACAGATAGATAGACAGACAGACAGGCACATAAATAGATATATAGATAGATAGATAAATAGTTAGATAGGTAGGTAGGTAGGTAGGTAGTTAGGTAGGTAGTTTGTTAGCTAGTTAGTTAGATAGGTAGGTATGTAGATAGACAAGTAGATGGTAGATAGGTAGGTAGGTATATAGATAGATAGATAGATAGATGAATAGATAGATAGATAGATAGGTGGATAAATGGATAGATGGATAGATGGATAGATGGATATATAGATAGATAGATAGATAGATAGATGGATAGATAGATGGATAGATAGATAGATAGAGAGATAGATAGACAGACAGATAGATAGATAGATAGATAGATAGATAGATAGATAGATAGATAGATAGATAGATAGATAGATAGGTAGGTAGGTATGTAGATAGATAGATAGGTAGATAGAGAGATAATAATAATAATAATAATAATAATAATAATAATAATGTTTATTTGTATAGCGCATATTCCATATAAAAACATGCTCACCAGCGCTTTACATTTCGCAAGAAAGGCAAAAGGTGATAAAAAATGTTCACAATTACATACACAATAAGATAACAACAAACATTAAAGCTATACAAGTAAGAAGACACATAAGAAACCACAGAATATTAAAATTTAAACACTGACTTATGTAATGAAGAAAGATTAACAGATTTTTCATATGAATAAAGAGGCATACTGTGTTTATATATTGCTGCGTGTGTGTGCTTGCGTACGTGTGTGTGTACATGTGTGTGTGTGCGTGCGTGTGCGTTGCTGTGCGCGTGTGTTTGTAAGAATGTGTGTGTGTGTGTGTGTGTGTGTGTGTGTGTGTGTGTGTGTGAGAGAGAGAGAGAGAGAGAGAGAGAGAGAGAGAGAGTGTGTGTGTGTGTGTGTGCGTGTGCTATGTTTGCATGCGTGTGTGTGTGTGTTTATGCATGCAATAGTTGTACATAAAATTATAATCAATATTTTGAATGAAGATAAAAACAGAAAAATTCTAATCCATATACAGGAAAAACATTACAACTTCAGTATTACAGCATTAATACCTTGACAATCAAAATTCCTCACAAATTATGAACTATTCGCATATCATACATCACAATTTACATACAAACAAAGATTTGAAAAAGTTTCTTAAAGTATTTCAGTCTCTTTCCCACTCAATTTCTCCCCTATCCTTTCCTCAGCTGTACACATACAGTGATACACACACATGCTCACTCAAGCACACACACACACACACACACACACACACACACACACACACACACACCACACACACACACACACACACACACACACACACACACATACACACATGCACGCAAACACACACCTTGCTCTATAGGCCCTTATACAAAATACTGTTATACAGGCAGGAGAGATTAGTCTGATGACAGACTTGCAAACTAAGGCTCTTCAGGTTAGATGAGTTTGAAAGAGGTGGGTTTTCAGGTGCCGTTTGAAGGTTGAGAAACACTTAGTTTTTCTGAGAGACAGTGGTAGAGAGTTCCATACATTTGGGCCAAAGACAGAGACAGATTTTTTACCAAAGGTGTCTAGAGAGAAGCGAGGAACAGTCAACAGTGAGGTGTCAGAAGAGCGGAGCGTTCGAGAAGGTTTGTAACCCTGCAGGAGGTTGGCAAGATAGGATGGCATGTTCTCGTGATAGATACACTGAAAGCAGAGACAGGCAACTTTATATTGAATCCTAGCCTTTACCGGGAGCCAATGAAGTGTTCTAAGCAGAGATTTTGCACTCTCACGCCTGGGCTTGCGGAGAACAAGGCGAGCCGCGTGGTTCTGTATGCGCTGAAGTTTAGATAGTTGATTGTCATGGAGACCTGCGAATAGAGAGTTACAATAGTCCAGTCTAGATAGTATGAAAGAGACAGCACGCTTGTTGGTAGCATCAGATAGAGTGATACATAGATAGATAGATAGATAGATAGATAGATAGATAGATAGATAGATAGATAGATAGATAGATAGATAGATAGATAGATAGATATTTGTATTTCATAGCTCTTAAAGTAGGAGTATGTGACTGATGAAATACGTTCACTCACGGAATGTACGATATGTGGGTAAACAGGTGGACCTTCCGGCCATCAAAACCAAGTTCCAGGAACGCCATGGTCGGTCTCTGAGGTCAGCCATTGAGGACGAGACGAGTGGTGACTATCGTAAGGCTCTCATCAAGCTCGTCGACAAGAAGTAAGATCACCTTGATAAAATAGGTCAAGGACACACCCCGTTAAACTGGGTCAGACTCTTGATTCACATTTTTGAATTGTGGGAGAATGATCTTTCCATGCGCAAGAAAAAATATTATTGGATTTGTGTGTGTGTGTGTGTGTGTTTGTACGTGTGTTGGTTTGTCTTTGTTGAATGATTTTTCGAAGCACAAAAGGAACATTATTGGTTGCTATTTGTGTGTTTGTGTTTTCGGTTTCGTTTCTCTTTGATTTCGATTGACTTATTTGCATTTTCTTTGGTTGTTTTTTTTTTCTTTTTTTCTTTTTTTATTGTGGTTTCTTAGGTTCGTCTTTATTTGTTGTTTTCTTTCTGTTTAACGTCATTTTTTGGCGTGGAGAGCGATACACGGAATGTATGATTAGTATTGTAAACATTTTTCCTTATGGCGAAGATATTGTTTGCTTTCTTTGTATGAGTTTTTCTGTTTACGTCATTTTGGCGTGCAATGCGATGCATAGAATTCATGGCTGTGATTTAGAGCATTTTAGAACAATGGCTGAGATATCGCTTTTGTTTTGAGGCGTTCTATTTGTTCTTCATTTTAATGGCATAGAAAAAACGCAATGCATTTGTTTTGTCACAAGGATCACTTATACACATGCTGCCAGCCAACTAATGCATAGATTGTTTTGTTTGTTGTTTATTTTTTGTATTTTATTTCATTTCATTGTTCATTGGTCTTATTTCGTTTTATCTATTTCATTTCCTTTTTATTTTAATCGGTTTCGGTTGGCTTTATTTGGTTTCAGTTTATTTCATTTCTTTTGTTTCATTTTTTTTCTTCTGTTTCATTTTCATCTTGTTTTAAATTTGTCTTGTTTTAGTTTACTTCATTTTGTTTAATCGTATTGTATTCTATTTTGCTTTATTTTATCTAAATATATTTTATTTCACTTCTTTTTATTTCTTTTTATTTTAGTTTCATTTTATTTTACTTTCTTTTATACTATTTCATTTCATTTCATTTTTTTTTTCATCGCAAGAGATTTGCAGTGTGAAATCTAACCCTACCCCTTTTCCCAGTCATCCGTTTCTACATCACAGCGCTACTCATTTTTCTGCAATATAGTTAACAAGATTAACAAGAAACACCAGCACCCTGGGATGGGTTTCTTTAACCCTTTGACCCCCGCATCTTATCCACCAACTGCAAAAATTTAACCCTTTGATTCCATCACCCTAACTATCAGCTTCCTGCAGGAAGCTGGTGGATAAGGTGAGGGAGTCAAAGGGTTAAGTGTTTGCTTTGCGAGTATGGTTGGCAATGCAGAATGCTGGTGGGCAAGGTGTAGGATTCAAAGAGTTAATCTTGTTAATCATGTTACAAACAGTGCTATTTGTTTGTCATATGCCATTGATAAGTGGGGCAGCAACGACAGTTCTCCACTTCTGTTTGTTCTGGGCCAGTCTTTGTATAACATTCCTAGTGTATTTCAGGGTCTCAACGTTTCCTTCTGTTGTTCTTGGGTCTTCCTGTCTTGCTTTGTAAACACAACAGGTATTTAAATCATATTTTCCACAGTCTTGTTTATCTTTTCCTAAAAGGCAAGAAACATTTATAGGACACTTTATGAAGAAAGAGAACTTTGAGCACCTAGTCAAAACAGTAAAGGTAGAGGGAAAAAGAGCACCAGGCAGACCCAGGAAGAAAATATTGGACAGTTTTGTAGAGTGGATGGGAAACAGAATGGTAGGAGATATACTTTCAGGGACAAAAGATAGATTCGTATGGAGAGTCATGATCGCCAATGCTATGAGGCATGGTAAATGATAATGATGGTGATTTCAAACAGGTTTGAAGATCACGACTTTCTTTGTTTGTGTGTGTTTGTATATGTGTGTGTGGGGTGGGGGGTGGGGGGGGGGGAGGGCGCACGCGCGCGTGCTCGTGTGTCACTCGTTGAGTCAGTTTATACAAGCTGTTGTTGCTGTTCATTTGTCAATGTATTATCAATCAGCATACCTGCGTATAAACATACAAGCACACACACACACACACACACACACACACACCACACACACACCACACACACACACACACACACACAACACACCACAAACACACACACATAAACACACACACACACACACACAACAACACACACACACACACACACACACAACACACACACACACAACACACACAGACACACAACCACAGTCATCATATATCATTCAACACAGCATGTCAAACACACACACACACACACAACACACACCACACACACACACACACACACACAAACACACACACAACACACACACACACATACAACACACACACACACAACA
>CM060308.1:11250181-11255181 GCA_030674185.1 Monoplex corrugatus | reverse complement strand
TGTGTGTGGATGTGTGTGTTTTGTTATTATGTATGGTGTGTGTGTGTGTTTGTATTATGTGTGTGTGGTGTGTGTGTTTGTATTATGTGTGTGTGTGTTTGTGTGTGTTTTGTATTATGTGTGTGTGTGTGTGTTTGTATTATGTGTGTTGGTGTGTTTGTATTATGTGTGTGTGTGTGTTTGTATTATGTTGTGTGTGTGTTTGTTATGTGTGTTGGTTTGTGGTGTGTGTGTGTTTTGTATTATGTGTGTGTGTGGTTTGTATTATGTGTGTGTGTGTTTGTATTATGTGTGTGTGTGTTATTGTGTGTTGTGTGATGTTGTGTGTGTGTTTGTATTATGTGTGTGTGTGTTGTTTGTATTATGTGTGTGTGTGTGTTTGTATTATGTGTGTGTGTGTTTGTATTATGTGTGTGTGTGTGTTGTGTATTATGTGTGTGTGTGTGGTGTGTTTGTATTATGTGTGTGTGTGTGTTTGTATTATGTGTGTGTGTGTGTTGTTTTGTGTGTGTGTGTTGTATTGTGTGTGTGTGTTTGTGTGTTTGTATTATGTGTGTGTGTGTTGTGTTTGTATTATGTGTGTGTGTGTTTGTATTTGTGTGTGTGTGTGTGTGTGTGTGTTTGTATTATGTGTGTGTGTGTTGTGTGTGTTGTATTATGTGTGTGTGTTTGTATTATGTGTGTGTGTGTTTGTATTATGTGTGTGTGTGTTTGTATTGTGTGTGTGTGTGTTTGTATAGTGTGTGTTGTTTTTGTATTATGTGTGTGTGTGTGTTGTATTATGTGTGTGTGTGTGTTTGTTTGTATTATGTGTGTGTGTGTGTGTTTGTATTGTGTGTGTGTTGTGTGTGTGTGTGTTTGTTATGTTGTGTGTGTGTGTATTGGTGGGTTTATAGTGTGTGTGTGTTTGTGTGTTTGATATGTGTGTGTGTGTTTGTATATGTGTGTGTGGGTGTGTGTGTTTGTATGTGTGTTGTTGATTATGTGTGTGTGTGATGTGTGTGTGTGTTGATATGTTGTGTGTTGTGTGGTTGGGTGTGGTGTGATATGTGTGTGGTGTTTGTATATGTGTGTGGTGTGTTTTTGTGTGTGAGGGTTTGTTGTGTGTGGTGTGTGTATTATGTGTGTGTTTTGTTTGGTGGTGTCGTGTGTTGTATTATGTTGTGTGGTGTTGATTAGGTGTGTGTGTTTGTATATGTGTGTGTGATTATGTTGTGGTTTGTATTAGTGGTGTGTGTTGTTGTGGTGTTGTTTGTGTGTTGTGTAGGTGTTGTTTTGTATTATTGTGTGTGTTGTTTGTATTTTGTGTGTGATGTGTTGTGATATGGTGTGTGTGTTGTATTGGTGTGTGGTGTTTGTTGTTTGTATTATGTGTGTGTGGGTGTTGTATTATGGTGGTGTGTGTTTGTATTAGTTGTTGTTTGTATATGTGTGTGTGTGTTTGATCTATGTGTGTGTGTGTATTGTTTGATTTGTGTGTGGTGTGTTTGTATTAGTGTGTGGTGTGTTATGTAGTATGATGTGTGAGTAGGTGTTTGTAGAGTGGTGTGGTGTTTGTATGATGTGGGATGGTGTGGTTTGATTATGATGTGTGGGTTGGTGTGTAGTTAGTGTGTGGTGTGTGTGTATTGATGGGGGTGTGGGGTGTGAGGATGTGAGGTGTGTATGTGTGTGTGTGTGTTTGTATTATGTGTGTGTGTGGTTGAATGTGTGGGTGGGTTTTATTATGGTGTGGTGTGTGTTTGTATTATGTGTGTGTGTGTGTTGTATATGTGTGTGTGTGTTTGTATTATGTGTGTGTGTTTTTGTGTGTGTGTGTTTGTATTATGTGTGTGTGTGTTTGTATTATGTGGTGTGTGTGTGTGTGTTTATTATGTGTGTTTTTGGTGTGTGTTTGTATTGTGTGTGTGTGTGTATTATGTGTGTGTGTGTTTGTATTGTGTGTGTGTGTGTTTGTATTATGTGTGTGTGTGTTTGTATTATGTGTGTGTGTATGTGTGTGTGTGTGTGTGTGTGTGTTTGTATTATGTGTGTGTGTGTTTGTATTATGTGTGTGTGTGTTTGTATTATGTGTGTGTGTGTGTGGTGTGTGTGTGTGTGTGTGTTTGTGTGTGTGTGTGTATGTATGTGTCTGTGCCGTGTAAATTAAGATTTAGCGTCTGCATCTACGTGTGTCTGTGTGTGTGTGTGTGTGTGTGTGTGTGGTGTGTGTGTGTCCTTTTATGTGTTTGTATGTGCGTGCGTGTATCTATATATATATGTATGTGTGTGTGTGTGTGTGTGTGTGTGTGTGCGTGTATGTATGTATGTGTGTGTGCGCGCACGCGCGTACACGTGCAGGTAAGCGTGTGTGTTTACGAGCTTTCGCTCTCTTTTTATCCGAGTTCTCCATGACACCAGACAGGGTGACTAATCCAAATTTAAGACAAGACATTAACTCCGTCTGGTTCTTTTTCGTCCGTCTCTTGTAAGTCCCTAATTCAGGTTTACGTGTTATAATGTGGAATGTGGATAAGAAAAAACACGGTTGACGGGGGAGAGGTGTGAGAGATGCAAGGGATAAGGTAAGGAGAGAGCTGACATCTAAATAACACAGACATGTTAAAGACAGACAGTAACCAAAGAGAGAGAGACAGACAGACAGAGAGAGAGGGGGGGAAGAGGGAGAAGGGAGACAGAGAGGAGAGAGAGAGGAAGAGGGAGAAGGGAGACAGAGAGGAGAGAGAGAGAGGAAGAGGGAGAAGGGAGACAGAGAGGAGAGAGGAAGAAGGGAGACAGAGAGGACAGAGAGAGGAAGAGAGAGAAGGGAGACAGAGTGGACAAAAAAAGAGAGAGAGAGAGAGAGACAGAGACAGAGAGAGAGAGAGAGAGAGAGAGGAAGAGGGGCAAGGGAGACAGAGAGAGAGAGAGAGAGAGAGAGAGAGACAGACAGACAGACAGAGACAGACAGACATATAGAGACAGACAGAGACAGAGATACAGACAGACAGAGAAAGAGAGACAGAGACAGAGAAACAGACAGACAGACAGAAAGACAGATAAGACAGAGACAGAGGGACAAAGAGAGAGAAGGAAAAAGGAACAATGAATTAAGAGATGGCTAATTTTTGGTTTGGATTTGTTTGTGTGTTTGTTGATTTGTTTGTTTGTTTGTTTGCATGTTTGTTTGTTTGTTTTTTAAACGAAATAGCATGTCTTCCTCTAAACCTCTGCTGTACAAATCGGATTGTTGAAAGTTTTTCGTTGAATTTGTTATTTAAACAGATGCTGTTTTAAAATATTCTTGTAATTTTGAGAATATGGAATTTGTTCTTACACAGGTTCGTAAGTATTGTTAATACCATTCTGCTGCATTACACGTAATGTGTGTGAACGTGTGACTACAGGCACATGCCTTTGTTGTTATCTTTGTTCGTTACGTTTTGTTTATTGGTTATCCCATGAAATGTAGGTAATAAATGAATATTTCTAACCAATAATAGAGAATGCGTTGACACGAGAAATTCTACCCCAACCCCCTAATCCCCGTGCATTTCTTTCTTTCTTTCTTTCTTTCTTTATCTATCTATTTATTTCTTTATTTCTTTCTTTCTTTCTATATTTATTCATTTATTTATTCATGTATGTATTTATTTATTATCTGTTATTTATTTATTTATCTATTCATTTATTTATTTATGTATTTATTATTTATTTATTTATTTATTTATTTATTTATTTATTTATTCATTTATTTGTATATTTATTTATTTATTTGTATATTTATTTATTTATTTATTTATCTATTATTATTTGTTTATTTATTTATTTATCTATGTATTTATCTGTATGTTTATTCATTTATTTATTTAATTGTTTGTTTGTTTGTTTGTTTATTCATTTATTTATCTTTTATTTTCGTAACGAGCTTAGGCTTTCCTCCTAATCATTTCTATTCCTTCTCTGCGTTTCCTTCGAATTAGACGCTTTTTGTACTTCACACACGCACACACACACACACACACACACACACACACAAACACACGCACACGCACACATACATACATACACACACACACACACACACACACACACACACACACACACAAACACACGCACACGCACACATACATACACACACACACACACACACACAACATACAAACACACACACACACACACACTCACACACACAAACACACACACACACATTCACACACACACACACACACACACAAACACACACACACACATACACACACACACACACACACACACACACACACACACACACACACACACACACACACACACACACACACACACACAATAGCCAGTGTATATTTGCCTTCCTTTTATCAGAGACTGATAAGCGAGAAGAAAGAGAAAATGCTTAACGTAAACGGTTTTCGATGTTTCGCCCGAATAGAAAGAATAAAACAATTTTGATCCGTTTTCGTAAGTTGCATTTTCAACTTTTCTAGTTTAACATACAAGAACAAGTATAGACACTACAGTTCATGATGATATCAATTTTATATTATATATTTCTCTACTATCAACATTGAGGGAGATATAGTGTCTGGCAATATAGTAGAATCGACTATTTTGGGAAAACAAGCTTCATATAATTTGATCAAACGACTGATTAGATCCTTAGAAATAGGTCTAAATCTAAAATCAAAAAAGTAATAGAGCTTTTTAATCATATAAAACGCAATATAAAATCCAAAACAAGTGTGACTGCCGCGTTCAAGCAAACAAGAAGCAGAAAAAAACACGAAAGAAGAATACGAACGCGTATTTAATACAAGACAAGACAGGCGCAAATTTTCGGCCAACTGGCCTTTGTCAAGCGTAAGATTACAAACAAACAAACAAACACCAGATACAAAAAGTTTGAGAAAAATGACTGAAACTTCCCTGCTGCTGAGTCCAATGTAAGAAAAGCAATATAAAGTTTGCAATTTTCGTTCAGTCAATAAACTTTATTCATGTATTTTTCAGTTATCAAATTGTAT
>CM060308.1:11232681-11240181 GCA_030674185.1 Monoplex corrugatus | reverse complement strand
ATCAGATTTCTTTGTGGAGCACGGAGAACTCCAGCTGTTGTTATACGTGACCTCCTACCACGAAATCAGTCTTAACTAGCATTTTGGGCATTTTGAGATATACATATCACTGGAAAGTGTACATTCTGCTGATTATTTTGGTACTTGAATAAAGCTTGTACTAAAAAAAAAATGTAGAAGTTATGTATGTTTAAAGTCATTAAGTTACATGACGGTCATTTTGAGAAAACGGCCTCTAAAGTTTTTGTGTGCTCTTCTACACATTTTCCTTAAATTTCTTTATTTGGTGGCTTTGACTCAGTTTGGTTCTAATTTTAGCTGTCATTATCTGAAAGGTGCACCAAAGAGCTTTCCATCAATATATTACATGTGCAGGTACTGTACAGGTTACGGTTCATAATAAGGGACAAAAATAGGTACTTTTGGTAGGAAATTGCGTTCTTTCTGTTGCGATCAGTGCATTGAAATACCATTTTAAATTGATTAATAATATTTTTTCAAAAATAAAAATCTGTGGGGAATAGATTATAGTGTACAGAAATTAATTTTGAGAAAAAGTCAAAACACCCCAGATAGACCCTCAGTCAGCTTTTCAGCTCCTAATGCTGTTCGACTGACTGCGAGTTAAGACTGATTTCGTGGTGGGAGGTCACAAATACAGTCTGCATCTTTGGTGGACGTGTGTGCTGGGTGTGTTCATGTTTCGATAAGCCAACCACTGACATGACTTACAGAATCCTGAATATGAATATTTGATAATAATATACACGAGTATCCACAGAGGCAGAGGCAGAGGCAGACACAAGTAGATCACTCATAAGGAAGATTAGGAAGAGACAGGCAACATTTATAGGCCATTTTATGAGGAAGGGGGATTTGGAGCACCTGGTCACAACAGGAAAGCTGGAGGGAAAGAGAGCACCGGGTACACCCAGGGAGAAAATGCTGGACGGACTTGCGGAGTGGCTGGGGACGAGGAGGGTGGGAGAGATGCTAGGGGCAACGAGAGATAGAGACAGATGGAAGTCCATGATCGCCAACGCCATGCGGCAGGGCACCTGATGATGATGATACACACGAAGGGTGTTTAGGCACTGACAGGTCTGCACACATGTTGACTGGGAGACAGAAAAATCTCCACCCTTTACCCACCAGGTGGAGCTGTCTAAGGGGATGGAACTTGGGACCTTCCAGTGAGAAGTCTGACGCTTATCCACTTGATCATTGCACCTAACCTTCCTTGAAACTTTAAATCACTGTTTGTGATGTGGGAAATATGTTCTTCAAGTTCATGCTTGTATTTGAGCTCGTTTTTGTCTGTTGTTTCCTTTTTCTTTTTTTTTTTCAAATCTTCTTGAAAGCAAATGTTCGATGAAGTATCACACATCTAGCATTGATAAATACACATTTTAACAAACAATGATTAATGTGTATTGATTTCACACATCTTAACAGTCATAATTACACGTTTTAACAAAACATGATAAATGTATATAAATTTCACACAGTTAGCATGCATAAATACATTTTTTTTTATTAACAATAACTAATATGTATTGATTTCACACATCTAACATTAATAATACACATTTTCACAAACAATGACTAATGTTATCATTTGCGCACATCTAACATTGATAAATACATATTTTAACAAACACTGTAAAACGTATATTAATTTTTCACATCTAAGAACAAAGATTCGTGTACATTAATTTCTTCTTCAAACAATTTTATGAAGTCAAGAAGTGCTTACAGTGAGCTTGAAAGTGCATGGATATGTAGGCAGTAATATTCAGTTTTGGACGTGTACATTGTGGCATATTTCATTTCTTTTTTTTTTTTTACAAGTCATTGAACGATGGAACGATTTAGAGGGACACTGACATGGTATAAAGCATCTTTAACGTGCGTCACTTATTTGATGTTTGTATGGAGCGTACACGCAGAGGATGTTCAGGTGCTGGCAGGTCTTCACATATCTTGATCTGGGAGATTAGAAAAAATCTTAATCCCTTGCTCACTGCTCTCTCTCTCTCTCTCTCTCTCTCTCTCTCTCTCTCTCTCTCTCTCTCTCTCTCTTCCTCATTCTCTCTCTCTCTCTTTCTCCCCCTCATTCTCTCTTTCTCTCTTTCTCTCTTTCTTTCTCTTTTCGCCTCGCTGTCTGTCTGTCTTTCTGTCTGTCTGTCTCTCTCTCTCTCTGTCTCTGTCTCTGTCTCTCCTTTCTCTCTCTTTCTCTCTCCTCTCACCAGCAACTTTGTAGTTGTAAAACGAGTTTAAGACAATTAACTGAAATCACTTGAATAATTGAAAGTGAAAGATACATTAGAATATGGAAACCTACCCAAGTAGCTGACTATTAATTAAAAAAAAACATAAACAAACAAATAGACAAATAAAGCAAAACGTAAAGAGCAAAAGCAGAGCAGATACTGTTGATAACACACACAAAAAATAAATACAACAGTCTGTAAATATTAATATCAATTTCAATCAGGAAAGTCATTCTCTTCCAGAGTTTAACACTGCTTTAAAAAATCAAGACATGTTACATCAAACCACTTTGTTGTCTTTCTAAAATCACGAATATTCTATTTCAAAACCAGAACTTTTTTTTTGTTCATGTATGGGATCAAAGATCTTTGTGTTTGCATCTCTAATGCTCTGAACATTGCTTAGAAAACCAAGTCAAATTTGAACGAACGAAGAATTCTATCTAAATCAGGAAAAACTGTGCATTTATGTTACAACATTTCTATTTTCGTTTGTAAAATCACATAATTTTGTATTTGCTTCTTTAATCTTCTGACATTCTCCATCTCAATGCTGCACGGAAAGGAAATCATCGGAGGAGGAGGAGGAGGAAGGGAAAGGAGAGGAGGGGGTGAGGGAGACAGAGAAGGAGAAAGGAAGAGGCCGACAGAGAAAGCCGGCTAATAACGAACACGACGCAGAAACGGGAGAAGAAAGACAGGAAGCTGCTGGTGATGTGACGGATGGAAATGGCCAAACTCACCCCAACACGAACGATAAATCAGGACACACCGGAAACGCTGCCTCTCCTCAAAATAAAACCAAGAAATCGAAACCCACCGGAAACGAGAAAACAAACTCCAAGGCGACACATCGTCAGGACAGGACATCGAAACCAACCCAAGGCAATAACATTTCAAAATCTAAGAACGCCAATGCTGACTTGAAAGCCTCTTCCAAACCGAAAGACACGTCAACGACAAAAGCGGATAACAAAGAGCAGAACAAAGGACGACAAAGAGGAAAAGACGTTGAAGGTGCCAAGACCTCTACGAAAGATGGAACATCGACAAAGAAGAAGGATGCCGGGAAGAAGGTTAATGGTTCCAAAGAGAAAGCGCAAGCTAAAAAGGTGGGTATTATTTTGTCTGATGAGTGTGTGTGTGTGTGTGTGTGTGTGTGTGTGTGTGTGTGTGTGTGTGTGTGTGTGTGTGTGTGTGTGTAAGTGTGTTGTGTGTGTGTGTGTGTGTGTGTGTGTGTTTCTCTCTCTCTCTCTCACTCTCTCCCTCTCTCCCCTCTCTCTCTTTCTCTCTCCCTCTCTCTCTTTCTCTCTCTCTCCTCTCTCTCTCTTTTCTCTCTCTCCCCTCTCCCCTCTGTCTCTCGCTTTCTTTCTTGATGTCTGTATATGTCTCTCTCTTTCTCACTTTGTTTCTCTCTGAGAGCATAAAGCTACATTCACCCTGTCTATTTTAATTTTGTATGAAAATATAGTCATATTATCTAAACAGTCCATTTTTATGATGGCTAGTGTAAGTCTTTGATGATTATGATCCCAAAAATGAGCCATGCTCATTCATTCAGACCAACAAAATGTATATGTTGTGTTTCATCTCTGTACAAGGTTTGTTACTTCTTTGTCCACAAATTGTTGTGAAGTTATTGATGACCCATCCTTTCTTCATAATCTCTGTAACCCCAAAATTGGGCCACACGCATCATCATTATTATCTTCGTCATCGTCATCGTCATCGTTATCATCATCATCATCATCATCATCATCATCATCACCAGTACCACCACCAGCAGCAGCAGCACACTGAACTGGATTTTGATTTGTTTTATTTTGTTTTGTTTTTGCAAAATGGTTTCATCATCATCATCATTATCTGCTTTGCCACATGGCGTTGGCGATCATGGCCCTCCGTAGGCATCTCTCTTTTGTTGCTTGCAAGTATGTCTCCCATCCTTTCTGCATTCATCCACACTGCAGTTCCGTCCAATATTTTCTCCCTGGGTCTACCCGGTGCTCTTTTCCCCTCCAGCTTTCCTGTTGTGACTAGCTGTTCTAATTTCTCTTGCCTCATAAAATGCCCTATAAATGTTGCTTGTATTTTTCTGATCTTCCTCATTAATGTGTGTGTGTGTGTGTGTGTGTGTGTGCGTGCGTGCGTGCGTGCGTGCGTGCGTGCGTGCGTGTGTGTGTGTGTGTGTGTGTGTGTGTGTGTTTGCTTCTTCCAAGACTGTCTTGTTTGTTTTCTTTGCTGTCAATGGAACTCTTGTTAGAAATCACATTTCAGCTGCCTCAATCTTGTTCTGACTTTGTTGATTGTCCAGGCTTCGCACCTGCACAACAGTGCAGCATTGATTCTATATGACACGGGCCACATGCTCTGAAATAAAATTGGGGGTCTTCGTTTTCTGTTAGAAAAGGTAGAGTCTGTCTGATAACCCTGAGTTCATAGGGGAGTGAGGTGGAAGAGACCTGAACGTATTTCTACACAGCCAGTATTTTGAGGGCGGTATCCATTTCTTTTCTCTCTCTGCTTTACCTTCATCAACCCTAAAAAAGGCCCAGGTACCATTCATAGCTGGTGGACAGGACAACATATACACAAAATGTATTTCTCCATTCATATCCAAACCTGTGCAGTCAAACTGAAAGGCTACAGGTGCAGTGGCCAAGTGGGTAAATGTTCTGGGTTCGATCCACCCAGACATCACCATCTGGTGGGCAAATTGTGCAGATTTTTACTTTTTCGATCCCCCAGACCAGCATATGAGCACACCTGCCATTTGTCTAAACCACCCTTCAATGAGATACACACGCATATATGGTCGAGTATCGTGGTTGACAAAATCCAACTTGCGCTTTATTTGTGTACCCTCATGTAGGATCTCAGGCCAAAGTCTGATGCACACAGGCGGCAGCATACTGGTCACTCAATGGAACGCTCTGCAGAGATGGTTCTGGCCTTTATTGCTGCACGCTTTTCCACTTGGCTGCTTCGTCTTTCATTTTCATAAGCTTCTGTTCCTTTGTGAATAGCTTGCCTCCATTCAGATCTGTTTGTGGCCATGATTTCCCATTGTTCTTCATCAATGTCACATTTCTGGAGGGATTTTTTCAGGATGTTTTTGTATCGAAGCTTCGGCTGTCCTCTTGGTCGATGGCCCTTTGTTAGTTCACCATAGAAGAGCTGCTTTGGAAGCCTGTTATCCTGCATGCGCACGAGATGTTCAGACCGTCTTAGCTGAGACTGTGTTAGCAGTGCATCTATGCTTGGTATCTGGGCTTGCAAAAAGTATATTCACGTTTGAGACTGTTGTACGATTTGATGTTTAAGACCACCCCTGTGTAAATCACCCCTTCGTGGAGATACACATGCAGAATATCAAATATGTGACCCCCCACCACAAAATCAGTCTTAACTAGCATTTTGGGCATTTTGAGATATACATATCACTGGAAAGTGTACATTCTGCTGATTATTTTGGTACTTGAATAAAGCTTGTACTAAAAAAAATGTAGACGTTATGTATGTTTAAAATCATTAAGTGGTATGACGGCCTCTAAAGTTTTTGTGTGCTCTTCTATACATTTTCCTTAAATTTCTTTATTTGGTGGCTTATACCCAGTTTGTTTTCTAATTTTCGCTGTCATTATCTGAAAGGTGCACCAAAGAGCTTTCCATCAGTATATTACATGTGCGGGTACTGTACATGTTACTGTTCATAATAAGAGACAAAATAGGTACTTTTGTTAGGAAATTGCGTTCTTTCTGCTGCGATCAGTGCATTAAAATACCATTTTAAATTGATTAATAATATTTTTTCAAGAAAAAAAAATCTGTGGGGGATAGATTATAGTCGACAGAAATCAATTTTGAGAAAAAGTCAAAACACCCCAGATAGACCCTCAGTCACCTTTTCAGCTCCTAGTGACTGTTTGAGACTGTTGTACAATTTGATGTTTAAAACCACCCCTGTCTAAACCACCCCATTCGTTGAGATACACATGCAGAATATGAAATATGCACGTTAAAAATCTTGTGAGTGACGTCAGCGGCTGTCTCATTGGAATTGAAAACACTCAGCATGAAGGCCCACCATACATACAGAATGTCAACAACACAGTATGATGTGGTCTTAGTTTGTCTGAAATGGGTCTGTAACGCACTCAACATTGGGTAACCTAGCTTGTCTGTAATGAGTCTCTAGCAGGCTCAACATTGGGTAACCTAGTTTGTCTAAAATGGGTTTGTAACACACTCAACACTGGATAAGCTAACACTCAACACTGGGCGACCTAGTTTGTCTGAAATGGGTCTGTAACACACTCAACACTGGATAACCTAGTTTGTGTGAAATGGGTCTGTAACACACTCAATACTGGGTAACCTAATTTGTCTGAAATGGGTCTGTAACACACTCAACACTGTGTAACCTAGTTTGTCTGAAATGGGTCTGTAACACACTCAACACTGGATAACCTAGTTTGTCTGAAATGGGTCTGTAACACACTCAACACTGGGTAACCTAGTTTGTCTGAAATGGGTCTGTAACACACTCAACACTGGGCGACCTAGTTTGTCTGAAATGGGTCTGTAACACACTCAACACTGGATAACCTAGTTTGTCTGAAATGGGTCTGTAACACACTCAACACTGGGTAACCTAGTTTGTCTGAAATGGGTCTGTAACACACTCAACACTGGATAACCTAGTTTGTCTGAAATGGGTCTGTAACACACTCAACACTGGGTAACCTAGTTTGTCTGAAATGGGTCTGTAACACACTCAACACTGGGCGACCTAGTTTGTCTGAAATGGGTCTGTAACACACTCAACACTGGATAACCTAGTTTGTCTGAAATGGGTCTGTAACACACTCAACACTGGGTAACCTAGTTTGTCTGAAATGGGTCTGTAACACATTCAACATTGGATAACCTAGTTTGTCTGAAATAGGTTTGTAACACATTCAACACTGGATAAGCTAACACTCAACACTGGGCGACCTAGTTGGTCTGAAATGGGCCTGTAACACACTCAACACTGGATAACATATTTCGTCTGAAATGGGTCTGTAACACACTCACCACTGGATAACATATTTCGTCTGAAATGGGTCTGTGACACACTCAACACTGGATAATTTTGTTTGTCTGAAATGGGTCTGTAACACACTCAACACTGGATGACCTAGTTTGTCTGAAATGGGTCTGTAACACACTCAACACTGGGTAA
>CM060308.1:11197681-11202681 GCA_030674185.1 Monoplex corrugatus | reverse complement strand
ACACAGCCCTATAGGTATACACAGCCCTATAGGTATACACAGCCCTATTGGTATACACAACCCTATAGGTATACACAGCCCTATAGGTATACACAGCCCTATAGGTATACACAGCCCTATCAGTATACACAGCCCTATCAGTATACACAGCCCTATAGGTATACACAGCCCTATAGGTATACACATCCATATTGGTATACACAGCCCTATCGGTATACACAGCCCTATAGGTATACACAGCCCTATCGGTATACACAGCCCTATAGGTATACACAGCCCTATAGGTATACACAGCCCTATAGGTATACACAGCCCTATCGGTATACACAGCCCTATAGGTATACACATCCATATTGGTATACACAGCCCTATCAGTATACACAGCCCTATCGGTATACACAGCCCTATAGGTATACACAGCACTATAGGTATACACAGCCCTATCTGTATACACAGCCCCATCGGTATACACAGCCCTATAGGTATACACAGCCCTATAGGTATACACAGCCCTATCGGTATACACAGCCCTATCGGTATACACAGCCCTATCGGTATATACAGCCCTATCGGTATTCTCAGCCCTATCGGTATACACATACCGATTCACAGACCTATCGGTATGCACAGCCCTATCGGTAAACACAGCCCTATCGGTATACACATCTCCATCGGTATACTCAGTCATATCGGTATACACAGTCATATCGGTATACACAGTCATATCGGTATACACAGCCATATCGGTATAGTTTGTTGAAAACGGCATTCAGACCAATGTTTTCAAAATCTTAAACTTAGCGTTTAAACCTATTGCTTCGGCAGATTATAAATGTGTACACAATGAAAATTAACAGGTCGCACGAGATCCAAGCAAACAGGAACCAGAAGAACAAAGAAAACCAACGCAAGCGCGTATTCAACACAACAAGACAAGACAAGCGCAAACTTTCGACCAACCGGCCTTTGTCAAGCGCGAACGCACGGTCAGAAACAGACCACAAACACCACAAACAACGGATAATAAAAAGGACTGAAAACTTCCCTGCCGCCTCGTCCAGTGGACATTTTTTTTATTCAGACGAACGATGCCAAAAATACATATAATTGAAACAGGCAAGAGTCATTGTATCTTCGTCTTGTTGTTTTGTTGTTGTTGTCATCGTCGTTGTTGCTGATGTTATTTGTTCATCAAATCAATGTTCTCTAGCAGAGAGACAAATGTTGTTGTTGTTGTTGTTATTGTCATTTGGTCCTTTTTTCCCACTGGACGAGGCGGCAGGGAAGTTTTTAGTCCTCCTTTTACTATCCGTTGTTTGGTGTTTGTGACCGTGCGTTCGCGCTTGACAAAGGCCGGTTGGCCGAAAGTTTGCGCTTGTTTTGTCTTGTTTTGTTGAATACGCGCTTACATTGGTTTTCTTGTTCTTCTGGTTCATAAAAGGTCGCAGTTAAGTTAGAAATGCACTTTTTTTCAAATTCCTTGGTACAATTTGGCCTCCCTATACCCATCTATTTATGGTTTCGTTTGATTTTACTGCCAAAGGTGATACATTTTTTGTACCCCAACAAATTATTCTAAGCCATTTCATCATTTCGGTAGACAGTCCTATTTCGATAGCCTATAAGAATAAGTGTGTGATGGTTCTAAAACAGAAATAATGTACACAAAAAGTAAAAATGGAATGGCTTGATTTTTGCATGGTTATGCGCGCTGACTGACCTCGATGCCAGTGATAAGATACATGTAACAAGATCTGGTTGCCAGTGCAAAGTGCTCCAGGGTAGGCATTGTTAGCGGGGATGTGTGGGACGGAAAACACCTGTTTCCGAACCGATAGGGCTGTGTATACTGATAGGGCTGAGTATACCGATAGGGCTGAGTATATTGATAGGGCTGTGTATACGGATAGGGTTGAGTATAGTGATAGGGCTGTGTATACCAATAGGGCTGTGTATACCTATAGGGCTGTGTATACCTATAGGGCTGTGTATACCTATAGGGCTGTGTATACTGATAGGGCTGTGTATACAGATAGGGCTGTGTATACCTATAGGGCTGTGTATACCTATAGGGCTGTGTATACCTATAGGGCTGTGTATACCTATAGGGCTGTTTATACCTATAGGGCTGTGTATACCTATAGTGCTGTGTATACCTATAGGGCTGTGTATACCTATAGGGCTGTGTATACCTATAGGCTGTGTATACCTATAGGGCTGTGTATACCTATAGGGCTGTGTATACCTATAGGGCTGTGTATACAGATAGGGCTGTGTATACCTATAGTGCTGTGTATACCTATAGGGCTGTGTATACCTATAGGGCTGTGTATACTATAGGGCTGTGTATACCGATAGGGCTGTGTATACCTATAGTGCTGTGTATACCTATAGGGCTGTGTATACCTATAGGGCTGTGTATACCTATAGTGCTGTGTATACCTATAGGGCTGTGTATACCTATAGGCTGTGTATACCTATAGGGCTGTGTATACGATAGGGCTGTGTATACCTATAGTGCTGTGTATACCTATAGGGCTGTGTATACCTATAGGGCTGTGTATACTGATAGGCTGTGTATACCGATAGGGCTGTGTATACCTATAGGGCTGTGTATACCTATAGGCTGTGTATACCTATAGGGCTGTGTATACTATAGGGCTGTGTATACCGATAGGGCTGTGTATACCTATAGGGCTGTGTATACTATTAAGGGCTGTGTATACCTAGGCTGGTAACTATAGGGCTGTGTATACCTATAGGGCTGTGTATACCTATAGGGCTGTGTATACTAGGGCTGTGTTATATAGGCTGTGTATACATAGGCTGTGTAACTATAGGTGTGTATACTATAGGGTGTGTACTATAGGCTGTGTAACATAGGTGTTACTAGGCTGTGCTATATATAGGGTGTGTTCTGGCTGTGTATACATGTTGTCATGGGTGTGTATACCTAGCTGTTTTCCTATAGGGCTGTGTATACCATAGTGTGTATCCTATAGGGCTGTGTATACTATAGGCTGGTTATGTGGTATCTGCATACCTATAGGCTGTGTATACCTATAGGGCTGTGTATACCTATAGGGCTGTGTATACCTATAGGGCTGTGTATACCTATAGGGCTGTGTATACCTATAGGGCTGTGTATACCTATAGGGCTGTGTATACCTATAGGGCTGTGTATACCTATAGGGCTGTGTATACCTATAGGGCTGTGTATACCTATAGGGCTGTGTATACCTATAGGGCTGTGTATACCGATAGGGCTGTGTATACCTATAGGGCTGTGTATACCTATAGGCTGTGTATACCTATAGGGCTGTGTATACCTATAGGGCTGTGTATACCATAGGGCTGTGTATACCTATAGGGCTGTGTATACCTATAGGGCTGTGTATACCTATAGGGCTGTGTATACCTATAGGCTGTGTATACCTATAGGGCTGTGTATACCTATAGGGCTGTGTATACCTATAGGGCTGTGTATACCTATAGGGCTGTGTATACCTATAGGGCTGTGTATACCTATAGGGCTGTGTATACCTATAGGGCTGTGTATACCTATAGGGCTGTGTATACCTATAGGGCTGTGTATACCTGTATAGGGCTGTGTATACCTATAGGCTGTGTATACCTATAGGGCTGTGTATACCTATAGGGCTGTGTAACCTATAGGCTGTGTATACCTATAGGGCTGTGTATACCATAGTGGCTGTGTATACCATAGGGCTGTGTATACCTATAGGGCTGTGTATACCTATAGGGCTGTGTATACCTATAGGGCTGTGTATACTTAGGCTGTGTATACCTATAGGGCTGTGTATACCTATAGGGCTGTGTTATACCTATAGGGCTGTGTATACCTATAGGGCTGTGTATACCTATAGGGTGTGTTACCATAGGCTGTGTATACCTATAGGGCTTGTATATACCTATAGGGCTGTGTATACCATAGGGCTGTGTATACCTATAGGGCTGTGTATACCTATAGGCTGTGTATACCTATAGGGCTGTGTATACCTATAGGGCTGTGTATACCTATAGGCTGTGTATACCTATAGGGCTGTGTATACCTATAGGGCTGTGTATACCTATAGGGCTGTGTATACTGATAGGGCTGGTATACCATAGGCTGTGTATACCGATAGGTGTGTATCCTATAGGCTGTGTATACCTATAGGCTGTGTATACATAGGGCTGTGTATACCTATAGGGCTGTGTATACCTATAGGGGCTGTGTGTATACCTATAGGGCTGTGTATACCTATAGGGCTGTGTATACCATAGGGCTGTGACTATACCTATAGGGCTGTGTATACCTATAGGGTATCATAGCTTATACTATAGGCTGTGTATACCTATAGGGTGTGTATACCATAGGGCTGTGTAATGTATACCATAGGGCTGTGTATACCTATAGCTTGTAACATAGGGCTGTGTGTACCTATAGTGGCTGTGTATACCTATAGGGCTGTGTATACCTATAGGGCTGTGTATACTGATAGGGCTGTGTATACGATAGGGCTGTGTATACCTATAGGCTGTGTATACATAGGGCTGTGATACTATAGCGTATAATAGGGCTGTGTATACCTATAGGGCTGTGTATACCGATAGGGCTGTGTATACCTGATAGGCTGTGTATACCTAGGCTGTTATACCTATAGGGCTGTGTATACCGATAGGGCTGTGTATACCATAGGGCTGTGTTCATACGTAGATATACGTAGGCTGTGTATACCATAGGGCTGTGTATACCTATAGGGCTGTGTATACCATAGGGCTGTGTATACCTATGGGCTGTGTATACCATAGGGCTGTGTATACCTATAGGGCTGTGTATACCGATAGGGCTGTGTATACCGATAGGGCTGTGTATACATAGCGACTATAGGGCTTGTAACCGATAGGTGTATCAGCGTTACCATAGGGCTGATGTATACTAATAGGGCTGTATACCTATAGGGCTGTTTACCGATAGGGCTGTTATACGATAGGGC
>CM060308.1:11167681-11182681 GCA_030674185.1 Monoplex corrugatus | reverse complement strand
TCTGATGATGACGATGACGATGATGATGATGATGATGATGATGATGATGATAATGATGATGATGGAGGCATACCAGTTTTCAGCGCGTTGTTTGGGTGATCTTCATGTGGTATTTAAGATCTATCTTAGAGTCACGTGTTCTTTCACAATTCGGGTTTGTTCCGTTTGGGCATGGCTATTTGTCATATTCTAACAGTATTAAGTTGTCTTTCTTGAGCTGGCTTTTTGATGATATGTATATATGTATGTATGTTGTTTTTTTCCCGGAGGGGGGGGGGGGGGCATGTTTGGTATTGGACCAAGTTTACCAGTGAGGTAGAAAATGTAGATATGGGAACACATTTACCTAGCGCAAAAAATGATCTGGGGAATAACTGACACAGGGATGCTTGCAGTATGTAACACCGGATTGGTGGTCACACTGTGACTTGCTACACTTAGCGTGGGACCAATTCTATGAATGAAACAAAACAATAAATGAGATAGAACAAACGCATTACACAAGGAGTGTCCTGGAGCATAACTGACATAGGGAACCTTACAGTATGTTACACCGGGTTGGTGGTGGCTGTGCGACTTACTATGTCTGAAGGAGGTGTGAAGAGGAAAGAGACGACTAATTGCTGACACTGGTCCATCCAATTAGTGTGGACATGACACAAATCCCCAGTGAGATGTGACCCATAGAGCTGATACTAATAACAGATGGCATACAGTTGGGTTGGAGATGTCGTCTTCTCGTTTTCAAATTAAATTTTCTCAAGGCAGCGTCACCACGCTCGAACAATCCCATATGCGTAACACCACAAATGCCATAAATTAAAACCACATTGACAAATAATCAACAGACATCAGTTTCATTATGTATGAATGACCAGTGTGAAAAGAAAAGACCAGAAACCGTCTTTAATGATGAACCTTGAGAACCATCCTTTTGTTTGGAATTTGTTCAAGAGGGACTCACTGCCCTTGGACAAGTCCATATGCGCTCCACCCAAATCTGCCAGCAGCTGCCTGGCACGACTCCTTTAATCTTCGCAAAGCTGTATGTGTTGGCAAGGTCTTGAATGGGGTTTGGAGTCCCACAGGACACTAATCAGAGGCCACTAGATCGACGGAAACATCATTTACCATCTCTCCTAAGAACTAGGACCTCAATTTATCATCTCTCCTAAAGACCAGGACCTCAGTTTATCATCTCACATAAAGACCAGGATCAGGACCTCAGTTTATCATCGCATATAAAGATCAGGACCTCAGTTTATCATCGCATATAAAGACCAGGACCTCAGTTTATCATCTTACCTAAAAAGACCAGGACCTCCATTTTTCATCTCACCTAAATACCAGGATCTCAATTTGTCATCTCACCTAAAGACCAGGATCTCAATTTGTCATCTCATCTAAAGACCAGGATCTCAATTTGTCATCTCACCTAAAGACCAGGGTCTCAATTTGTCATCTCACCTAAAGACCAGGATCTCAATTTGTCATCTCACCAAAAGACCAGGATCTCAATTTGTCATCTCATCTAAAGACCAGGATCTCAATTTATCATCTCACTCAAAGACTACGACCTCTCACGTAAAGACTTGGACTTTGATTTATCATCTGTCCTAAAGATCTTGACCTTAATTAATCAATTCACACAAAGACCAGGACCTCACTTATCATCTGACCTAAAGACTAGGACCTCAATTTATCATTTAACCCCCTCCACCACCAAAAATAAAAACCACCACCACCAACAGCAACAACAACAAACTGGTACCTCTCTATCAGCTGACCCCAAAAATCTATGACCTCAGTTTATCATCTCGCCAAAAAGTCTATGACCTCAGTTTATCATCTCGCCAAAAAGTCTATGACCTCAGTTTATCATCTCGCCAAAAAATCTATGACCTCAGTTTATCATCTCGCCAAAAAGTCTATGACCTCAGTTTATCATCTCGCCAAAAAGTCTATGACCTCAGTTTATCATCTCGCCAAAAAGTCTATGACCTCAGTTTATCATCTCGCCAAAAAGTCTATGACCTCAGTTTATCATCTCGCCAAAAAGTCTATGACCTCAGTTTATCATCTCGCCAAAAAGTCTATGACCTCAGTTTATCATCTCGCCAAAAAGTCTATGACCTCAGTTTATCATCTCGCCAAAAAGTCTATGACCTCAGTTTATCATCTCGCCAAAAAGTCTATGACCTCAGTTTATCATCTCGCCAAAAAGTCTATGACCTCAGTTTATCATCTCGCCAAAAAGTCTATGACCTCAGTTTATCATCTCGCCAAAAAGTCTATGACCTCAGTTTATCATCTCGCCAAAAAGTCTATGACCTCAGTTTATCATCTCGCCAAAAAGTCTATGACCTCAGTTTATCATCTCGCCAAAAAGTCTATGACCTCAGTTTATCATCTCGCCAAAAAGTCTATGACCTCAGTTTATCATCTCGCCAAAAAGTCTATGACCTCAGTTTATCATCTCGCCAAAAAGTCTATGACCTCAGTTTATCATCTCGCCAAAAAGTCTATGACCTCAGTTTATCATCTCGCCAAAAAGTCTATGACCTCAGTTTATCATCTCGCCAAAAAGTCTATGACCTCAGTTTATCATCTCGCCAAAAAGTCTATGACCTCAGTTTATCATCTTGCCAAAAAATCTCCAAGACAAGGACTGGACATAAACGTCATTTCTTCCAGAAAACTCAGACCTCAATTTATACTTTCACCTGAAAGATTAAAACATCAGTTTATCAACACACCCAAAAGAAGGCACAACTGCACAGCCAATTAGATTGTGAGCTTAAGTAAGTTTGGTTTGGGCTTGAGCAAGATTAGAAAAGACAAGCGTGTACACTCAGAAGATAAGCAAGCCTATGCTAACTGACGCACTCCTTGTCAGAACATTTTTACCAATAAACATAACTTGGGGTGATCTAAGATCTACTGTGCAATCGTTGTTGTTGTTGTTGTTGTTGTTGTTGTTGTTGCTTTTCTTTTACTGCTTCTTCATACGAAACGTAAAGCATTGCCCCAAGATCTTATCACCTGGAAGATTAGGATCTTTCTTAGCTTTATTTCCACACCTCAGAAAAGTAACACTGAATATGCCATGTGATGGAATAAGATCTAAATATTTAATCATGCCATATGACATAAGCTCTGCACGTAAACCCTTAGCACTGGCAAGAGCTGTACATGCACCCTGTCTTACTGATTCACACTCTAGGGACAAATTGCACGCCTCTTCTCTTTGATCCAATTACATCGTTCTAGACAAAATAGAGTTGGACTTGCGTTTCCTTCTTCAATCCAATGAGATCTTATGTGGCAGGAATTGCACGTGACTTCTTTGTTACCCTGTCCAATCAAATTGCGCGTGTCTTGCCTTTTATCCAATCGGATCTTACGTGACAGAAATTGCTTCTTCGTTAGCCAGTTAGATCGCAGGAATAAATTGCACGTATCACTGTCTTATCCAATCAGATCTTATCAGACAGACATCCCACGTGCTTGGACTTTTGTTTGTTGGCCAGTCAAATCGTAGGAGACAAATTACACGTGCCTTTTCTTTTATCCAATCGGATCTTAAGAGACAGGAATAGCACGTGCTTGGACTTGGAGCAGAAATGAGAAAGAATGGTAATTGTGGCAATTTTCTAATTCGTTTAATCGACAGTGAGTTGAAGAAAAGGGCATGATGAGGAAAGAATGGAGAGTAGAGAGATGGGGGGAAGAGAGAGAGAGAGAGAGAGAGAGAGAGAGAGAGAGTGAGAGAGAGGGGGAGAGGGAGAGAGAGAGGGAAAGGGAGAGAGAGAGAGAGAGAGAGAGAGAGAGAGAGAGAGAGAGATAGAGAGAGAGACTTTTAATGAAAATGCTGGACTTGCTTTTATTCTTTCTCCCCATTTATAGCCATGCGTGTGTGTGTGTGTGTGTGTGTGTGTGTGTGTGTGTGTGTGTGTGTGTGTGTGTGTGTGTGTGTGTGTGTGCGTGCGTGTGTGTGCGTGCGTGCGTGCGTGCGTGCTTGCGTGTGTGTCTGCTTCAGCGCTTAGATTTGATTTTATCAAGATTTTGCGCTATATAAATATTGTAATTATTATTATTATTATTACTTCGCCAAATGCTTACAATGCTTCTTTCAGTCTATGTACCTCTTACTGTCTGTCTTTCTGTGCCCCCCCCCCCCCCCCATTCGTTCTCTCTCTCCCTCTCTGTCTCTGTCTCTCTTTCCTATTTTCTCTCCCTCTCTTTTTCTCTCCCTGCCTATCTCTCTTTCTTATTCTCTCTCTCTCTTTCTATCTCTTTTTTGTTCTCTCTCTCCCCCTATCTCTCTCTCTGTCTCTTTGTCTCTGTCTCTCTCTCTCTCTGTCTTTGTCTCTCCCTCTCTCTGTCTCTGTTTGTCTGCCAATCTCTCTGTTTCTGTCTGTCTCTGTCTCTCTGCCTGTCTCTGTGTTTCTGTCTGTCTATCTCGCTCTCTGTCTGTCTGTCTGTCTGTCTGTTTCTGTCTCTGTCACTGTCTGTCTGTCTGTCTGTCTTCTCTCTCTCTCTCTCTCTCTCTCTCTCTCTCCCTCTCTCTCTTTGTCTCGTCCCACTCTCTCTCCTCTAGATTCGTTAAAAAAAACTTCGTGCTTCTGTTTTTACGAAGCGCTAAGCACGACAGAAACATTGATCACTAAAAATCCTTAATTCAGCTGCAATTGAACCCAGTTTCCAAGACAGACAAATAAACCTGTGAACCACAACATGGGATATGACCAAAGTGCATTCCAGGATTCCTGTGTCTTGATCAATGACACGCTAATCGATAGTATCATTTACAGCCCACTCCAACTGCCTCGCTTTCTACCAATCGATCATCACAAAAACATTTCCGAGCATTCTGTGGAATGTTTTAGGTATCCAATCGGTTTATAGGACGAAACGATTCAAGCTTCTTGCAAAAATGGGATTTTAGTTTAAAAGCGTTAAAGAACAAGAAAGAGAGAGAGAGAGAGAGAGAGAGAGAGAATAATGAGAGAGAGAGAGAGAATAATGAGAGAGAGAGTAGTGAGAGAGAGAGAGAGAGTGAGAGAGAGAGACAGTAATGAGAGACATAGAGAGACAGACAGACAGACAGACACTGAGAGTGAGAGAGAGAGAGAGAGAGAGAGAGAGAGAGAGAGAGAAAGAAAGAAAGAGAAAGAGAGAGAGAGAGAGAGAATTAAACAACAGATTAAAAACAAAACCAGTCGCAATGGTTCAGTGGTTAACACATTACACTACCGACTGGAAGGTTGCAGGTTCGGATCCCCATCAGTTCTGTCAAAATCATTGTAGGGATTTTAGACCCTCAACCAACACCTACCCAGAGCTGAGTCTGCTGTGGGATCATTGGGAAGACTGCGACCACAGTCAAAATCCCATCCATTTCACGGATGCTTCATTAAGTGTGTTGCTGGTATCTCCTAACCAACACTGCAAGTGTCTGTATATCTCGGGCCTGGTTGGCGCCTGGAATTCTAAAATTAAAGCAGCAGTCTCTTCTTTTCTGCAGTACCAGTGGAGCCAATGGACAGACTAATATATGTATATATATATATATATATATATATATATAGAGAGAGAGAGAGAGAGAGATAGATAGATAGATAGACAGACAGACAGACAGACAGATAGATAGATAGATAGATAGATAGATAGATAGATAGATAGATAGATAGATAGATAGATATATAGACAGACAGATAGATAGATAGACAGATAGATATATAGATAAATATTTAAATACCTGGGAAAGATCAGTTCACCAGACGGCAGATGCACATCAGAAATAGCCAGCAGAATCAGCCAAGTCAAAACAGCAATTCAAGAAGATGAAAAGCATTCTTAACAACAAATGCCTATCAGTTAACATCAGGAAGAGAGTTCTTGAATGTTATACAGAACCAATAATGTTATACGGTTGCGAGGCGTGGACAGTCAACAAACAAAGCCAGAACAAGATTGAGGCAGCCGAGATGTGGTTTCTAAGAAGGATGTTGAGAGTTCCATGGACAGCAAAGAAAACAAACGAGACAGTCTTGATGGAGGTAGACACAAGTAGGTGATTCATAAGGAAGATTAGGAAAAGACAGACAACATTTCTAGGCCAATTTATGAGGAAGGGGAATTGAAACACCTGGTCACAACGGGAAAGCTGGAGGGAAAGAGAGCACCGGGTAGACCCAGGGAGAAGATGCTAGACGGATTGCAGAGTGGCTGGGGACAAGGAGGTTGGAAGAGATGCTTGAGACAACAAGAGATAGAGACAGATGGAAGTCCATAATCGCCAACACCATGCGGCAGGGTACCTTATGATGATGATGATGATATATATATATATATATATATATATATGTATATATATGTGTGTGTGTGTGTGTATGCATATATTTATATACCCATATATATCTATATACATACGTACATAATTATATATACATATATATATAATTATATATAATACATATATATACGTACATAATTATATATATACATATATATATATATATAATTATATATATACATATATATATATATATATAATATATATATATATATATATATATATATATATATATATATTACAATTTTCCTTTCATGAATAAAATAACATTGTTTCTTATCGACGGAAGGGGAATGTATGTATATGTGTCTGTGAGAAAAAAAGTAATAGCAAGATTTTTAAATTGTTTCTGGATGGATCTCCATTCAGATTGGGAAGACGGGGTAGATCGGTAATGACTCAGGAACGCAAAAGCGTAGAAGTAATGCCACCGAGGTCAAGTCACACAAACAACAAGAAAAAACCAAACGCGTCTACAATGAGCAAATTGTGTGGATGTTATGCGAATTCCCTTTTTGCTATACACCAAACGGACACCAAACATACAATGTGGTATCGAATAACGATAAAAAAAATCATACATCTATTGAAAAACAAATTCCATACAGCATACAGACACACATAATGACATTTTATACACTGGAGGTTCGAAAACGAACATCAAGATCTAAGCATATATCATCATCCCTTTATGATTGTTTTTCTCATACTATATCTTTTTTTTTCCGACAACCAAACTCTTACGACCAGTGCGGTAACAGACACCAACCTATACATACAAAACAAATATTGTTCACATACAAACAACCTATAACATACAAACTTCTGACAATCTTTACATTTTATTTCCTTTGTTGTGACAGTCTCCCATTGTCCTGACTTAACATCACGTTTTATTTCATCTCATGCTTCGTCAAGGTCACCGAAGAACAAAGTCTGGATTTCGTGTAGAAGTTTTTGAATGAAAAGAGATATTGTTAGAATGGCTTGACTACCTTGTGTCAAAAAATAAGTTGAACAGAATTCCACAGCCGTGAGAGCCTATTTCATCAGGTGAGTAACCTGATAGAAATGTGATATTTATAGTTTCTGTCAACTCCGGGGTACGGAGAAAAAGTTTTAATTAATGTGGATTTGATAGCGTGCTGGTGAGCAAGATCTTGATGGCACGAAAGTGGTAGTGAAAGTCTAGACAGCTAAAAGAATATCATTGCTAAATACCTTCATTCTGCACGCTACAGCTCTACAACTCTGATCGTCTTGGGTCCTGTGAATCAGTGTGAGTATGAGGAAAGCATCAATTATTGCAAAGAGTGCAGAATGAGTTCTCCTGCACGCGAACGCCAGATAGATAATTTAAAATAAACCTTACAAACATTTCTCCATTGGGAGAAGTTGCAGGGTTCTGCTGCACTAAAAGGCAGACTGCTGAAGGAAAAAATAGCGGACTTTCCTTGTTGTTGTTGAAATGGCGATGCGTTGGTCAGATGCGTTGGTCAAAAGATATGCTTAAGCATGGGCAACATTGGAAACATGCCTTTTGTGTATTGTCTATTGATGGACAGATACTGTTGCAAGCCTTTCTTAATAGATAAATGGTATGCTTATCATTATTATTATTATTGCTGCTGCTGTTGTTGCTGTTGCTGCTTCTGTTGTTGTTGTTGTTGCTGTTGTCATCAATCGTTCGTGTATAGCACTATTCTCTAAGCACATAATCAGATTTTTAATGAAGCACAGAGAACTCAAGCTGTTGAGACAAGTTGACTACACTCCACTATGTTGTTGTACAGTCTGTAGCCTTGGTGGACGTGCATGCTGGGTGTTTTCATGTTTCCATAAGCCAGCCACTGACATGACTTACAGGTTATTTGATGTGTGATTCTGATATTCTGTATGCATATACACACAAAGGAGGCTCAGGCGCTAACAGTTGTGCACACATGTTGATCTTGGAGATAGGAAATATCTCCACCCTTGACCCACCAGGTGGAGGTGTCTGGGGGATGGAACCTCAGACCTTCTGAACAGAAGTCTGACGTGTACCCAATCTACTATCATCATCATCATCATCATCATCACCAAGTGCCTTGTCACATGGCGTTGGCGATCATGGCCCTCCATATGTATCTGTCCCTTGTTGCCGCAAGCACATCTTCCACCCTCTCTGTCCTCAGCCACTCTGCAAGTTCGTCCAATATTTTTCCCTGGGTCTACCCGTGCTCTCTTTCCCTCCAGCTTTCCTGTTGTGACCAGATGCTCTAATTCCCCTTTCCTCATGAAATGGCCTATAGATGTTGCCTGTCTTTTCATAATCTTCCTTATAAATGATCTTCTTGTGTCTGCCTCCATCAAGACTGTCTCGTTTGTTTTCTTTTCTGTCCATGGAACTCTCAACATTCTTCTTAGAAACCGCATCTCTGTTGCCTCAATATTGTTCTGGCTTTGCTTGTTGACTGTCCACGCCTCACAATCGTATAACATGATCGGTTCTGTCTAACATTCAAGAACTCTCTTCCTGATGTTAATTGACAGGCATTTGTTGGTAAGAATGCTTTTCATCTTCTTGAATGCTGTTTTGGCTTGGCCAATTGTGCTGGCTATTTCTGGTGTGCATCTGCCGTCTGGTGAAATGATCGTTCCCAGATATTTAAACTTATCAACTGTCTCAAGGTTGTGCCGTTTGCTGTTATTTTGCATGAGGGGATGTCATGTTTTTTACCGATTACCATGACTCTACTATAGCGCCCTGGAAATGTTCCTGGAAACTAGAAAATTATATGTATGTATTTGTGGGCGATGGCGAAGGGCATCTGCCATAATTCAGATCAGATACCGGTGTGCCCAGTGCTGTCAGTTGGAAAGTTTATTTCTTTTTTCACACCACCTCCAACCAAATGACCAAGCATTAGCCATGACATCAAACTGACACGTAGAATAAACAGACACCTCTGTTACACTCATATTACCTTTCTCAATCCCCAACACAATTTCATGTCATCAGATTTACTTATCGCATAGACAGGCGAGGTAGTCAAATGGTCAAACGTCAGACTTCCATTCAAAAGGTCTGGGGTTCGATCCTGCCTGATACCGCCTGTCTGGTGGGTAAAAAGTGGACATTTCTTTTCTGATATCTAGGATCATCATGTGTACAGATGTTTGTGCTTAAACCCCTTTTTGTTTGTATACACAATCATGACTTCAGTTTTGCACATCAAAGACCATATGAGTCATATCAGTGGCTGGCTTTTGGAAACATGTAAACACCCAACATGCACGCCTATCGACAACGGAGTGTGCAGAGTGTGCAGCGACATACCGCCTGCACAGTGTAGACGAAACATCGTGCAGACACGCATACAAGACAAAAATCGGAACGCTTAGAAACGCCGTAGGCAAATGTACCCGCTTTACCTCCCCTCCCCCCTCCCCTCCGTTTCACCTCCAGCACCAGGCGTCACAACCCGTACAACAGTATCGGTTCTCTATAACACTCAAGAACTCTCTTCCTGATGTTAATTGATAGGCATTTGTTGGTAAGAACGCTTTTCACCGTCTTGAATGCTGTTTTGGCTTGGCCGATTGTGCTGGCTATTTCTGATGTGTATCTGCCGTCATCCATCCAAGTACTAACCTGGCCCGACGTTGCTTAACTTAAGTGATCAGACGAGAATCGGTGTTTTCAACATGGTGTGGCTGTTGGTGGATTGGGTTTTGCACAGGCTTAAGGAGTCTGCCAGATAATTTCTGGCAGAAATGGGTGGAGCATGTATGAAATTGTCTGAGTGCGGTGAATCCCTCTTGAATGAACTCCAGACTCCAATCTGCTGCCTGGTGAGATGACCGTTCCCAGATATTTAAGTATCAACCTAATGGCTACCTAGCTAAACCTGTCTCTCAGTGACAAAAAGCTACTTACAGCGTAGCTTTCATCGGCGATCCGGCCGACTTCTTCAGCGCAACTGCTGGGTTCAGAACTGGCTTCAGTGCGCACCTGTTTTAATGTTGTGCCATTTACCGTTATTTTGTATGAGGGGATTTCTTGTTTTTTACTGATTACCATGATCTTGCTGTTAGGCCCCAGCCCTTTTTTCTTTCTATTTCTATTATATTCACAAAATTCTACTCTAGTCATGTACACTATCATCATATTAAAGACACAGATACATTGGGCAGATCATCTCGAGATAACATCATCAGGAATGTCGAAAACTGGACTGGGCACCAGAGTGAAGACTCAAGAGAACTGGACAGTGAAAGGAGAAGTCAGTGCCGCAAAACAAATGAGGGGTACCATATACAGTCTGGTCAATGAACAGACAGTAATAGCGTATCTTCGTTGCTACTTACATGTAAATATCATAACGGCAGAAGGTAAGTAAGTAGGACTGTTATCATGCGTATATGAGATATACATGAAGAAGAAAAGGGAATTAATGTCTCACACAAAACTTGCCCAAAACATAATGAGTATGAAGTCTAAGCACATATTGGACAATGCACTTAATGTCCAGGACACATTGATGTATCGTTCCAAGAGAACAGTTAATTAGCATGGCTTGCCACTATGAACATATTGTCAACAGTGTAGGGTTTAACAGATTGTGTCCTAAGTGCGTTGGATCAAATAAGACACCATTGAACGCATGTGAATATGAGAGTAAACTAAATTTCAGATAAGATATTGGCTGCACAGTGCTGTTGGTGTGATTGTCCCCAACACTGTCCTTCCAGTCAAGTTGTTAAGTGTTTTTTGCAGCTCGTCATGTTGGCATGCTACACAAGCATGTGCCTCTCACCTTCACTTCTGCTTTACATCTCATCTCCTCTTTGCCTCATCTCTCTTTGCCTCATCTCCTCTTTGCCTCATCTCCTCTTTACCTCATCTCCACTTTACCTCATCTCCACTTACCTCATCTCCACTTTACCTCATCTCCACTTTACCTCATCTCCACTTTGCCTCATCTCTCTTTGCCTCATCTCCACTTTGCCTCATCTCCTCTTTGCCTCATCTCCTCTTTACTTCATCTCCACTTTGCCTCATCTCCTCTTTGCCTCATCTCCTCTTTGCCTCATCTCCCCTTCTTCTCCAACACCAGTGGAAGTGGGAGTGGAGTACAGTCCAAACAGTCGTACATTAGCCAGAGTGCAACCCCATCAGAAGACAAGAACGTGGAGTGTAGAGCACACAGTCAGACGTCTGGTCAAGGCTGCTGGCTAGATCTTCATGGAAAGTAAACCATAGCATGGATGGGGTCATTGATGCACTGATTGTGTCAGTCTTGGAGGACAGTCATTCACTCAGTCTCTCTTTCTATGTGTCACAAACACAACACGATACCTCTCTCATCTAACCCCACTTCCCCTGTCATCCCCACCCCTGTTCCATCTCTGTCCACCTCCTCAACAAGCAGTGAGAGTGGAGTGCAGTCTAGTCACCAGACAGAGTATGGAAGGGACATGGCGAGTACACTGTCAGACCATCGTTCACAATTAGGTTGTAGAGAATGACAGGAAATGATAAGACAGAGATGGAAAGGGGACATGACTCTGGAAGGAGGATGGAAGGGGAAGGGGTAGTTGTGGAAGGAAGGTGAAAATGGACATAGGTGTGGAAGGAGGATCGAAGGGGAGACAATTGTGGAAAGAGGATGGAGGCTGTGATGGCTGTGAAAAGAGGATTACTAGCATGGACATATCACAGGTGGATTTGTAAAATCTCTTTGGTCAATGCAGATTGCCTGATTTTATTAATTAATTAATCAATTAATTAATGTATTTATTTATTTATTTATTATCTAAATATTATTTATTTATTTATTCATTTATCTATTTATTTTGTTTATTTATCTATTTATTTATTATCTATTATTTTTATTTATTCATTTATTTATCTATTCATCTTTTTTATATTATTTATTCATTTATTTATTTATTTATTTATTCATTTATTTATTCATTTATTCATTCATTTGTTTTGTTATTGTAGTTTTTTATAGTTGTTGTTTTCTTTGACACTAAGTGGGCTTATGTCACACTTCAAAACACTTCATTACTTAAGGATAACAGCATCAGATCCCATTACATCTGTCTTACAGCTAGTCCTCGCTATTCTGCATATATGAGCTTAATACCAAAAAAAAGCAACAACAAAAACGGATGAAGCATGATGCATGCAATGTCAAAATTCTATAAAAGTGAATTGTGATAAAAATATAAAACAAAACTTATATGTCTACTGGTCAAGTGGTTTATGAAAGCATGAGAGACAGAGGCAGACACATGTAATGCAAAAACATGTCATCCCCCGACAATAAAACAATGAAAAAAGCTCATGATAATAAATAGTAGCAATATTATAAATATGTCTTGGTTAAAATGACAGGAATAAATAAACAAATAGATGAATAAATGAATAGATAAATAATAAAGAAATACACACAAAAACAAACACACAAACAAACAAAGAAATAGATAAATAAATAGATAAATAAAACATGCCATTTTTCATCAGAAATACAGTCATCAACATCATCACCAGGTGCCTTGCCGCATGGCGTTGGCGATTATGGACTTCCATCTGTCTCTATCTCTTGTTGCCTCAAGCATCTCTTCCACCCTCCTTGTCCCCAGCCACTCTGCAAGTCCGTCTAGCATCTTCTCCCTGGGTCTACCCGGTGCTCTCTTTCCCTCCAGCTTTCCCGTTGTGACCAGGTGTTCCAATTCCCCTTCCTTCATGAAATGGCCTATAAATGTTGCCTGTCTTTTCCTAATCTTCCTTATGAATGATCTACCTGTGTCTGCCCCCATCAAGACTGTCTCGTTTGTTTTCTTTGCTCAAAACCCTGGTATGCTGTATAGGAACTAACGTAGCTACCACTGCTTACTAACGTAGCTACCACTGCTTACTAACGTAGCTACCACTGTTTACTAACGTAGCTACCACTGCTTACTAACGTAGCTACCACTGCTTACTAACGTAGCTACCACTGCTTACTAACGTAGCTACCACTGCTTACTAACGTAGCTACCACTGCTTACTAACGTAGCTACCACTGCTTACTAACGTAGCTACCACTGCTTACTAACGTAGCTACCACTGCTTATAATAATAATATATTTTATTTATATAGCGCAAAATCTTGATAAAATCAAATCTAAGCGCTGAGCGTATACATGCATACATACCTACATACATATGAGCGTATACATGCATACATACATGCTTACATACTTACATACATAAATCTAAGCTGAGCGTATACATGCATACATACATACATACATACATAAATCTAAGCGTATACATACATACATACATACATACATACATACATACGTACGCACATGCATACATAATAATTACAATATTTATATAGCGCAAATCTCGACAAAATCAAATCCAAGCGCCGAAAAGACACACACGCACACACGCACACACCGCACGCACACACACACACACACACACACACACACACACACACACACACACACACACACACACACACACACACACACACACACACACACACACATGCATGGCCACAAATGGGGAGAAAAGAATAAAAGCAATAAAAGCAAGAATAAAACCAATGGAAAACCACAGAGAGCACATCATATACAATTATATATTAAAACAAAGTGATTCCCCTCCGAGCGGAGACAGGCTGCAGAGGGGGGTTGAGTGAGGTTAGGAATTTATGCAGAGGAGAAAAGGTGAGTTTTGAGAGCGGACTTGAAGGAGGCAAAAGTAGGTTGCTGACGGACTGAGAGAGGAAGTTTGTTCCAGGAGAGTGGACCAGAAACAGAGAAGGCTCGTGGACCATAGGTATTGAGCTTAGTGCGTGGAAAGCGAAAAGTCAGAGGATCGGAGGCAGAGCGGAGGGTACGTGAGGGAACATAGATCTCAAATAGGCTTGACAGGTAATCGGGGGCTGCGTTATTGAGGCTTTTGTAGCACATGGTGTCTAGTTTGTACTGTATGCGCTTTGATACGTAGCTACCACTGTTTACTAACGTAGCTACCACTGTTTACTAACGTAGCTACCACTGTTTACTAACGTAGCTACCACTGTTTACTAACGTAGCTACCACTGCTTACTAACGTAGCTACCACTGTTTACTAACGTAGCTACCACTGCTTACTAACGTAGCTACCACTGCTTACTAACGTAGCTACCACTGTTTACTAACGTAGCTACCACTGCTTACTAACGTAGCTACCACTGCTTACTAACGTAGCTACCACTGCTTACTAACGTAGCTACCACTGCTTACTAACGTAGCTACCACTGTTTACTAACGTAGCTACCACTGCTTACTAACGTAGCTACCACTGTTTACTAACGTAGCTACCACTGCTTACTAACGTAGCTACCACTGCTTACTAACGTAGCTACCACTGTTTACATGTCTTTGTCAAAGCTGAATATTGTGATGGTTTAGCTGTAACAGTTTGCCCCAGCAGGTCAGGGTATCACAGATTGAACTGCAGGTAAAAAAACATGTGGAGTGTGCGCGTGCCGAGTGTGAAGCTGATGAAACTTTAACCCTCCAACTCTTGCACTCTATTTGCTTTGTTAGCATAGTTGACAATGCTGGACGCTGGTGGACAGGGCAGGGAGGTTGAGGGGTTAATA